>JADBJO010015242.1:5000-44509 GCA_016801955.1 Conus betulinus
TTTCATCCACTCAGTAGATGCATCTCTGAGAAAGTTGCTTGAATTATCCTGACCAATGTTGTGAGTGTCTCATGGCTGTATCTTCTGGACCTGGGTAGCACCGGGTTATATAAGGAAAGGAAGTGTAGGGTACAACCCTGTCGTGTTGTGTTAGGCCAGAACAGATTTTTATAGCATCATCTCTTGATCCCAATTGTCACTGATCGCCGTTGAAATAAAAAGTCTCAAATTTTTGGCCCTTAGTGCCATGCACAAGAAGTTACTTTAGTTTTGATTTCCGCTGCTCACGCCCATGCCTGTGAGGAGTTCCTGTCAAAATCGTTGATATTATTAACATCCTGGTTACTGTCACTGGATGCTGGCTTCCTGACTTAAGCCGTTGTCATCTGTAGGGGGCTCAGTAGGTGGTGTCCACACTGTACATTTAATCAGAACAGGCACCACTGAACATTACCAAAATGATTCGTCAACAGTGCAGTGTCTCCTCTTGTGGATTTTCTCGTAATGATTTGATATTTCTTGCCACCCTGGGGACTGCAAATACTTGAGTGTGGTTGAATATGTGGAGTTGGGAAAGACTGGCATTGGAGTTATGCAAGTGTAGGGACAGACTGGATAACACGACAAAGAAAAGGAAAAAAGGCTTGTGAAGTTCTGGGATCCTTGAAAGGTATTTGATCTTCATGACAGAAATGTATGGAATCCCTGAGACCAGAGGAAAACCAAGTGTGTAGACTTGTTTCTCAGTTCCCACTGTGTGAGGTATGTCTACTGGGTTTTTTTTTGTTTGTGTGTGTGGTGTGGGATAGTGAGTGAGGGTGGAGGAACTGTGGGTGGGTCACTTTGTTCAACTCAGGTGTATGTCAGGTCGTTTTTGACAGAGGCCTTGGAGACGATTCAGGACAACATCGACACCTTTGAAGATGTCGGGGCTTCGGAGGCTGAAGCTGACTTCTTGCAAGACTTCTTCGATGAGCCATCACTGGGGGCACTACTTGAGGTAATGGCATGAAAGGCTAGTAGAGGTCTGTTCTAAAATCCTCCGGTCAGCCTCTGCAGGGATAAAGACATCAAAGGCTGAAAAGGGAAGTAAAAAAAGTCTGATGATATTTTTGTTGTGCTTACGATATACAGATTTGGTGTAATCTTGTCTTGTTGTGTGCATCTGGTTGCGTTCTTGTTGTTATTGTGGTTTTTATTAAAGGGACGGAACTCTGTTGAGGGCTTGACAGCATAAGGACTTCAGAGAAGAAACCCTCATTAGGCAAGTGTAATGGCTCTGAACTCGTTACGTTGTAAAGGTGCCAGAACTGATCATGACTCTCCTAGATGGCCTTCTACTGTCAGATTTTTTCCCTGAGATTTTGAACCAGCGACTTCTGGGTGTCCCAAGGCGTTGTCTTTTCAGACAGATGTCCTACCCACATGGCTGTGTAAAAGAAAATAAATCACATAGTAGTAGTAGTATTTAAACAGAAAACTGTACAGTCGAATAGAATGTGTAAAGCTATGGGATTTGTTACTTTGCATAGTTCGAAAATGTTGACTATTGTCTCATCTTTGTGGATAAAGTGAGTCCATGTTGTCACCTTTATATAATTTGGACTGGTGAAAAAAAAAAAGGGATTGTAAATGGTGTGAGGATTGTCGACAGTAAACAAAAACTGTCATATCTATAGCTGGCATGGGTGGTTTAGACACTTACTTTCTGGTGATGAGGTGTGTGAGGGGTTAGGATACGAAGATCATACAGACAAAGAAAAAAATTGCCCAAGAAAAAAAAATCCGTGTAAGGTATCATGAATTAGTGGGTTTTTTTTTTTTTTTATTGAGAGGCATTCTAAATTTATTGCGTTGAATGAAATTAAAAGCTCTTTACACATTAAGCACAGAAAGAATGGTACATACCCTCTGTTGCCTGTTTCCCAGATGTATGATGACCTGACAGAAGGAGAGCTGCCAGACCCCGAGGATGATGAGGCCAGGGAGGTGTTCGATGATGTGTTGGACGTCATGTCTGCTCGTGCTCCCACTCACACCCGTGCCAAGCAGCTCCGGGACGTCCTTTAGAAACCCTCATATTAAGGTCGGTGTCTCTTCATTGTGGTGCCCTCTCCGGATTGAGTGTTGGGTGTTAGTCTCGTGGAGTTTTATCTTCTGATCACTTTTGATGTGCGATTTTCTTTCTACCCTGCAGAAAGGCTCGTTTTGTGTGATGTTATCATTATTCCTTATGAAATACAGTCTTATTGTTATATGTTACCCATTAATAATAGGTATGTATGCATGCTGAAGATCAGTGGGTATTCAAAGATCCCTTGATTCATGTCAATGTTTTACGAGTTGTGGAAATTTAAAAATCACTTGTTCCATTGTTATGATTTTCTAGCTATTATTTGGCAGTAGTTACCAACACGTTATCTTGATGTTTGTTTTTGATATATTTGTATATCTTCGCCAACTTCTTTTAATTCTATGCATATATTTTTTTTCAAATTTCAAGATTTTAAGTGGTATTCATTTGGAACTAAAGGTCAGCATACACCATGGCCATACCTTTTCGAGTTGGCATGCCACTTTTTACATGTTGGACGGTTTTGAACATGTCCCTGATGTTCAAAGGGAGGCAAATGCTGATGGGCAGGCACACTGATCCACGCTCATGACGATGTGGCCCAGGAGAACTACGGCACCCGCCTGCCCAAGGCACTGGGGCTGTATGCAGCACCCCCTCCAGCTTTCAGTGCGGTGGAGGAGGAACATCGACTGGTGACCATCACAAAGCAGGGGAAGCAACCTCTGGTCAGTCACCGTGAGGGACGGGGGAGGGTGGGGGTGTCAGACCTGAATGAGTCAGATTCTGCCACCGCAAATGGTTCTGTCCAAAGCAAAAATAGAAAGAAAAAAAAAGCAACAAAACAGATGTACATGAAAAAAAGACATGGCTCAGCAATCTCCATTAGGATGGCTAGACTTTTGATATTTGTGATGTGGCTGACCCAAAAAAAAAAAAAGGTATGAAAAAAAATTCTTCAAAATCATTTAGATGTCATTAAAAAAAAAGTACATTAAGAAGCCACATGAAAAAATATCAGAATGGACAGAAAGCATCCAGTCTGAACTGTTTCTATGTTCACTACATCATCATCTGATGATAACAGAAAACTGGCATGTTGTGAATTTTAATGAGGTTCGAGTGCCTCCTCAAATGAGAACTGCCTTTGTTCTGTGATCTCGTGTGTGGGGAAAAAGCAACTGTGTGTAGTTTCATTTCATAATGCATTTTTTCACGCTCGCCCAATATAGAATGGAAGAGAAGCCTCTAAATGGCTTGTTGGCACCTGAATTGTTGTTGTTCTTCAATTTAACGTCTTTTCACTTAATGTGATATTAGACAAGGTTTGTGTGTGTGTGTGTGTGTGTGTGTGTGTGTGTGTGTGTGTGTGTGCGCGCGTGTGTGTGCGTGTGTGTGTGCCTCTGTGTGTGTTCGAGTGTGTCGTGTGCTGCGTGCGTGAGTGCGCGCGCACGCGCGCGCGCGCACGTGTGTGTGTGTGTGTGATGAGGAGAAACTCTAAGTAAGAAAAAAAAAAAAAAAAAAAAAAAAAAAAGGAAAAAAAGACATCAAAAGTAAAAACAAACAACTGTACAAAATAAGATTATGAAACAGCAATTACAGGATTGTGCCAGCTGGGCTTAACACAAGAATTCGTACAATATTTGAAAAAGAGACATGGTATCCTGGAATATGCACTTGGAAGCATCCCTTCTAAATTCTGACAAATCGAAATCAAAGTAGGGCAAAAGTATAGAACGTGTGTGTGTTGTACAATTATCAAGGGCACCGCAAGCACATCGAATATTCTTGACATATTTTGTTCTGAATGCATTTATTTTCAACCGAAATAATAAGGAGAGGTGTTGTTTACTGTGTCTTGGATATAATCCTATGTTTGTATTACAGTTTACTGATTTACAGAGGAAGCCCTTTTTAAAAGATTACTTGCTCGAGAGTTCGTACAACAAAGTATAGAAGTGTCGGGTTTGTGTATTCGGGGAAGAACACTTTCTTTGTAGCATTCCTCAAATTTTCAAAAAAGAGGCTCTTTGTAAAAGAGAATATCCTTCGTGTAAGCTCAAGGGAATATGAATAGTAGCTGTATTGTCAGAATTGTTTGCACCTGCTCGAGCAATCCTGTCAGCCCATTCATTTCCGGATATGGAGCAATGGGAAGGAACCCAACAAAAATTAACTGTTATACCTCTTGACATGAGGTTGTGAATAAGTACTTTAATTTCAGATATGATTTCAGCACGATTTTTTTGAATTTGTAGATTCTAAAGCTTGAAGAACTGACTTGGAATCTACACAGAAGAGAATACCATAAAAGTCAAATGATAAATCATTTATGTACTTTACGGCCATTAATATTGCTATTAGTTCGGCTGTAAAGATAGACAGATTTGCCCCAAGATGAAAGGACTTTTCAATTTTTAAAAATGGAATGACAAATCCACACCAGCATTATTGTTTAATAGAGACCCATCAGTATAGACTTGTACGAAGTGATGATAACAATCATTGATATGTGATTTTGCTTCGCAAGCTAGAATATTAATGTTACCAGTTTTAGATATAATAGTATAGTTATAATCAAATTTTGGTTTGAAGAGCTCCCAGTTTGGTACGGGATTTACGGGAAAACGCACAGCAAGCTTTTTATGATTGATACCTGAATTTGTCAACAAGTGAGAAGAATATGTGAGTATCGTTTTAGTGGCTCGAATGTTTTTCGCACGTTTAGGAAAGTCTACATCAGACCTCATATCCAGTTCCGTTTGGTTAGCACTTTGAATAGTTGAGCAGCGAAGAATGTACTTAGCGCAGGCAAGTTCGCGATGGTCATCAAGAGGTAAGACACCAGCTTCATGGTATGTTCCTAAAGCTGAAGCATGAAATGGAACACCAAGGCTAATCTGAATGCCTTAGAGTCAATACACTGAAGCTTTTTTAATAAGTACTTAGGAGCACTAAAAAAGACCTCTTGTGCATATGACAATTTTGGATCTAACTAAAGCAGAAGAAAGATGTATTAACTTTTTGTTTCCTGGCCCCAACTTTTTGTTTGCTTATAACTTTGAGCAGATTAAGAGATTTTCTCGCTTGATTTATTATGTGTTCCAAGTGAAAATTCCAAGAAAGATTTGACATAAGATGCACACCAGGAATTTAATCTCAGAAGTGTAGCTCAGTGTAGTATTATCTACTTTGAAGTTAGGTGTATTGTGAGCAGACCCTCCTGCATCAAATAACATCATACGGGATTTTTCAGCCGACAGGCATAAGCCATTAACAGACATGAAGTTCGCAATGTTGTCTAACTCTCTTTGATATATTCTTCTTATGTAATTAACAGATCTTTTTGATGTGTTCTTTTTTAATGTGGCATTCAACCATAGGCAGATGTCGTCCGCGTATTGAATTAAGCTAAAGTTTTTTTAAATGCATTTAGGTAAATCATTAGTTAAAAATATTAAAGAGAAGAGGGGCGATCACTGAGCCTTGGGGGATACCCATATCTAGTAATCTTTTGGATGAATAAGTATTACCAATTCTTGTCTGAATACTTCTGTTGGTCAGGAATGTTTTAACAACAAATATATAAATATGACCAGAGAGACCTATAGTTTTTAATTTATATAAAAGCCTATCATGCCCAAACTTGATCAAATGCCTTGCTGATATCGAAAAATGTGGCGAGAACGTTTTGTCTTCTAGCAAACTGGTGTTTAATTTGCGTAGTTAGCTTTACAAGATGATCAATAGTAGACCTGCCCTTTCTAAAACCAGCCTGGTTTGCAGGGATAATGCCATTTTTTTCACAATAGTATGTCAATCTGTTTAGAACAATTATCTCCATTAGTTTACAGACATGAGATGTAAGAGCTACAGGTCGATAGCTATTTGTGTTTGTCATTGATTTTCCATTCTTTAAAATGGGAACAATAATTGAGTCTCTCCATATGGAAGGTATGTCCCCTTCAATCCAACATTTACTGATAATTTCATGTAAAAGTAAAACAAATTTTTGTGGTATATGTTTTAACATTTCATTAGAAATGGCATCTAAACCAACAGACGTTTTCTTATTAGACAATGAAGAAATAGCAGAGTGTAATTCCTGAAAATGATATCAGCATTTAGATAATGATCATTATTTTCGTCAGGATCAGCGTACATTTCTTCGTTAGATTGTTTTTCCCTCATAGCTCTGCATTTGTCTGATAAACTACAGAAGGAGCTGTTTTTGGAAAAATGTCAGCAAATGATTCTTCTGCTTTTGATATGCCGAAGGAAATTTTTCAGCTCCTATTATGATTGGATATGCAGGTAAATGGATTCCGTTTTTTTCATTTCATGGATCTTTTTCCAAATTTTGTTGATATCTTTATGTTCACTTATTTCATTAAAACAAAATGATGTCCAGTACTCGCGTTTAGCATTTTCATTACTTTATTCCTATGATTCTTGGCAGTTTTAACTTTTTACTTTTTACTTTTTTGCGTACTGTTTAAACGTGCTTTTATTTTCATCAACAGCGTTTCTGCAAGATTCTGTCCACCACACTTTACCCGTGTGTTTGAGAGATTTTGATTGACTAAGAATCGGAATTGCCTCACTGGCTGCGTGCAGTAGTGATATAGTAAAATGACTGTACATAGATTCTATGTCAGATTTATCAAAAGAATTGACGTCATATGAAGATAGCACTGATTGAAATTTGGCCCAGTCAGCTCGCTTGTAATCAAACTTTGGGATTTTATCCTTACTGTCGTCTTGGCTCACAACAAATCCTCTCAGAGAAATAACTACTGATCACTAATATGATGAATATGATCACTCCCTAAAGTGCTATCATAAATTTGCCATGTACAGCACGGGACCATTGATGGAGAGATTAAAGACAAGTCGATTGCAGATGATCTGTGACTAGGGATATCATCACAGTCTCGTGATACTTCCATCATTTAACAGGACGAGTGGAGAGTCTGATATGTTCTCCACTAAACGGTTTTGAGCTGACTTTCGTGCAAGTTCTATCCCAGAAAGGAGCATGTTCATTAAAGTCCCCTGCAATTAACCATTTACTACTTTGAAAGTTTAAATTATGTAGCCAGTCTGAATTGCTATCAATGACTCCTTTTGGGAAGTACACAGAGACAATGTTTAAGACTAGAGAATTGTCAAAGTGAACAGAAGCTGCACAAGAATATACAGTCTGAGGTGCCAGCAGGTATAGGTGACACCTGAATTGTGTGTTCCAGGAGGTGTGGGATGTGAAGCTGGGTTTGGTGACTGATGCTCTGTTTGTTTTGTAGGGGATTACAGTCAGTCTGGATGAAGAAAACAATCTGATCATCGCTCGCATTCTGCAAGGCAGTCTGGCTGACAGACAAGGTGGGAAAGTATGTGTGTGTGTGTGTGTGTGTGTGTGTGTGTGTGTGTGTGTGTGTGTGTGTGTGTGTGTGTTTTGTGCGTGTGTGTGTGTGTGTGTGTGTATGTGCGTGTGTTTGAGTGAGTGAGTGAGTGTATATGTGTGTGTGTGTGTGTGTGTGTGTGTGTGTGTGTGTGTGTGTGTCCTTATGAATGTCTTTATGCATATGCCCTTATAAGCAAGTGTGTGAATGTTTTTGCCTGTAGGCCTAAGTGCCTGCATGTGTGTCTATTTGTACAAGTGTGTGTATGTTTATGTATGTGTGTGTGCACAAGTCCATCTGCTCATTTCTGCTACTCGGGTTGATATGTTTATGAAATTTTCTGTCATTCATATCATAACAGATTAATTAATTTGCCAATAGCATTGTGATGCTTTGTTGAATATGGACCAGTATGTATGAGACTATATCAGAGGGCTGCGCTCTGTGCTTCCTTTCTTAATGCACACACACGTCAGCCAGTGCCGAGCGGTAGGACTGTATCAGAAGGCTGCGCTCTGTGCATCCTTTCTTAATGCACACAGACGTCAGCCAGTGCCGAGCGGTAGGACTGTATCAGAAGGCTGCGCTCTGTGCTTCCTTTCTTACATGTATCCAGACATTATCCAATGCAAAAAGTTATGACGTCTGCAGTATTGGCTTAGAAATTCGTGCAGCATACTCGGAGATCCTTTTATTAGGTGAACCGTCTTCCAGTCACCAAATTTTGAACCCAAATTGCACCAAACAGTTCTGGCTAGAAGCCAGCCAAGGTTGAAGATTTTTTTAAAATACGGAACTACAGCTCACAACCTTAGTTCTGGCAATCCATGATGTTAACCATCGCTTCCTGATCGCTGCCCACGCCAGTGATTTCCATATTGATTCCACACATATGAAAAACCTACTCCCATGACATGCAGTTTGAGCCATGTGTGGTGTGTGTGTGTACCTGAAGGTTTGCTCCATGTGGAGGACAAGGTGCGGGAGGTGAACGGTTCGGAGGTGTACACCCCAGAAGACATGATGGTGCTCCTGAGGGAGGCCGCCACCTCCGTCACCATGAAGATCGTCCCCTCTCACCGCAACATCTCCATGAAAGAACAGGTAAATCATCATGAATTTCTCCCCTGTCACCGCAACAACTCCATGAAAGAACAGATAAATTATGTCCCCTTTCATGCAGCATCTCCATGAAAGAACAGGTAAAATCACTATGAAGATTGTCCCCTCATATCGCACAACATCTCCATAAAAGAACAGGTAAAATCACAATGAAAATCGGCCCCTCTCACCGCAACATCTCCATGAAAGAACAGGTAAATTATGTCCCCTGTCACCGCAACATCTCCATGAAAGTACAGGTAAAAATCACTATGAAAATCGCCCCCTCTCCAGAACATTTCCATGAAAGAACAGGCAAATGATGTCCCCCATCACCGCAACATCTCCATGAAAGGATAGGTAAAATCACTGTGAAGATCATCCCCTCATACTGCAACATCTCCATGAAAGAATAGGTGAATCATTGTGAAGACCATCCCCATCTCATTGTAACATCTTCATGAAAGAACAGGTCAATCATCTTGAAGATCGTCCCCCTCTCACCGCGCAATATCTCTATGAAGAACAGGTAAATCACCATGAAGATCGTCCCCCCTCTCCCGCAACATCTCCATGAAAGAACAGGTAAATCACCATGAACATAATCCCCTTTCACCACCACAATATACAGGTAAATCACCATGAAGATAATCCCCTCTCACCACAATATACAGGTAAATCACCATGAAGATAATCCCCTCTCACTGCAACATCTCCATGAAAGAACAGGTAAATCACCATGAACATAATCCCCTCTCACCTCAACATCTCCATGAAAGAACAGGTAAACCACCATGAAGATGATCCCCTCTCACCACAATAACACTATGAAGGAACAGGTAAATTACCACGAAGACTGTCCTATCTCACGGCAAAATTAGCATGTAAATCACCAGGAAGGTTGTTATCCCAAACTGCAGTATCCTCAGGAGGAGAACAGATCAATCACTGTAGGGATTGTTCCCTTGCACCACACTGTCACTGTGTACATCATCATGAGACCATGTAAATCACCATAAAGATTGTCCTCTCTCACCACAATATCACCATGTAAATAATAAAGATTGTACCCTCTCACCGCAGTATATCACCGTCAAAATCGTCAAGAAGATTGTCTTCTTTCACCGCAATATTACCATGTAAATCATGAAAATTGCCCCCTTTCAGTGCAGTATCACCATGTAATTCATGAAAATTGCCCCCTTTCAGTGCAGTATCACCATGTAAATCATGAAAATTGCCCCCTTTCAGTGCAGTATCACCATGTAAACCATGAAAATTGCCCCCTTTCAGTGCAGTATCACCAAGTAAATCATGAAAATTGCCCCCTTTCAGTTCAGTATCACCATGTAAATCATGAAAATTGCCCCCTTTCAGTGCAGTATCACTATGTAAATCATGAAATTGCCCCTTTCAGTGCAGTATCACCATGTAAATCATGAAAATTGCCCCCTTTCAGTGCCGTATCACCATAAAAATCATGAAAATTGCCCCCTTTCAGTTCAGTATCACCAGTATCACCATGTAAATCATGAAAATTGCCCCCTTTCAGTGCAGTATCACCATGTAAATCATGAAAATTGCCCCCCCTTTCAGTGCAGTATCACCATGTAAAACATGAAAATTGCCCCCTTTCAGTTCAGTATCACCATGTAAATCATGAAAAATTGCCCCCTTTCAGTGCAGCATCACCATGTAAAACATGAAAATTGCCCCCTTTCAGTGCAGTATCACCATGTAAAACATGAAAATTGCCCCCTTTCAGTGCAGTATCACCATGTAAATCATGAAAATTGCCCCCTTTCAGTGCAGTATCACCATGTAAAACATGAAAATTGCCCCCTTTCAGTGCAGTATCACCATGTAAAACATGAAAATTGCCCCCTTTCAGTTCAGTATCACCATGTAAATCGTAAAGTTTGTCCCTTGTCCCTGTAATATCACCATGCAAATCATGGAAATTGTCGCCTCACAGAATCACCTTGTAAATAACCATGAAATTGTCCCTTTTTTTTTTTAAAACTGCAATATCACCATGTAAATCATTATAAAGATTGTACCCTCACCACAATAATCACCATATAGAGTGTCATAAACATCATCCCATCTTACTGCCATGCCACCACGTCTCTTCTCATCGACAACGTCACCATGATGAAGAGCAGGTCAGTCTTTGTAGGACTGTCCGCTCTCACTGCGATACTATCGTATGGATCGTCTTCTGTCAGGCATTATCATCATGTAAATCACGGTAATTGTTGTTTCCTATCACCAAGTAAATGCCCATGAAGACTGTCCCCTGTTACCATAATGTCAGTGTGTAAATCACGATGAATATCACCACCTGTCACAGCCGAAATAACCATGAAAGAACAAATGTGTCACCTCTAGGATTGTCCTCCCCACCCCTTCCTCAAAGAAAGCCAATCCTGGCATGTTCACATGATCGTTGTTAATTTGGTTATAATTTGTGCTGATTTGATGTTGCTCGGTTTTTAATTTCTGGTAAAGAAAAACTCATGATAATGTCCGCCAAGTCAAATGACATAATCACCGACGACTCGTTTAATTCACTGATACTGTCAGATTGCCATGGCTTTAGAAATGGTCTCAGCTGTCACCTTGCATCAGCATTGCTGTGATCATTAACCAATGAAATGGGCCCTTGCACAGAAGCTGGCAAATGTTTTCTTTTGCTTCACATTCTTTTATTTAGTGCAGTGGCATAGCTGTTGTATGTACCATCATCTTCATGAAAGAATGGGTTGGTGTATTTGAATGACCAAGAGAAATTAAAGTTATAAAAGTCTAATAAGATTTTTGTCATTGATAGACACATGCATCTATCTTTTGAAATGAAACAAAAAAGGAAGAGAAATCAGTCAGTCATACTGGTTTACAAATGGTTGATAGGAAACCATTCTGTATAAAAACAAACATACTGTATGTACTGAAAAACACTGGAAAGCATGGCTGATTGATGTCAGTTTTGGAATTAAACATGAAATATTTAGCAGAGGAATCGTAAAGTCAGACATTCATCTATTTCACAGTTAATCAACTCCTCGTTCAATTTTATTCAGTATGCAGGAATGTTGTACTTTCTGCATTACTTGTTGACGTGACTTGTTCTCTTTTGGTAATCTGTGGGCTGCTTCGCCATGTGAGCAGGGCAGAAATGTTTCACATCCACTGCGTAGATAACTCTCTTTTCTGTGAGTTCATTTCGTTTTTGCTTCATGCTTTCCCAGTTCTTCGTGCGTGCCAATTTTCAACTACGAGCCGCTGACGGACCGACTGATCCCGTGCAAGAAGGCAGGGCTGCCGTTCAGAGAGGGCGACATTCTGGAGGTGGTCAGCACCGCGGATGAAAACTGGTGGCAGGTAAGAGGAGAAGAGTGGGACGGCAGAGCAAGAGAGAGGGAGATCAGGAGGTGAGGGACAGTATTCCTGTCGGGATGGCAGGTTCTTGGACTGGCTGATACTTTGTATGGGCAGTAGCGATTTTTTTGAATGACTTCTGCTAGCGATTTTTGAATGACCGCAGAAGTACTGTCACACCTGCTTGATTTACCTCTCATCAATGACTTTCCATAAACGGACCCAGTATTTAAAGATTCCTAGAGTTACTTACTTTTTTTTTTTTTGTAAGATTTCCAGGTTCATCATTAGTGGGATGTTTTGCGAAGGTGACTATCATCCCATTATTAAGGTTTTCAAATAGTTCTTTTCTCTTTTTTTTTTTTTTTTTTTTTTTTTTTTTGAAAAGGAAGTAACTCTTTCCGATCAGCACAACTGTTAATTCCCCTACTTGGGATTTAGCTTTTTCAATCTGTACCAGAGCTGCTTCCCCTGATGGACACGTTCACTGGTGAACTGACTCAAATAGTGGATTCAAGATAAATTTACCTTGTGGGGGTCTGTACTCACCTAAGTATGACGTTTGTCATCCATTTGTTTGGTTTATCAGTCTGTTGAACACAACAGCAATACAAGCAAGGTTTAGAGAGAGAGAGAGAAAGGAGGAGAGAGAGAGAGAGTGTGTGAGAGAGAGAGAGAGTGAGAGAGAGAGAGAGAGAGAGAGAGAGGATCAAGACCAAAAAAAAAATTCAATAACATCAGAGTTGTCTGTTGTGCAGGCCAGGTCGGTGGTTTGTGACAGACAATCACGGTCCGGTGGGTCTGATTCCATCACGCACGCTTCAGGAGAAGCGCCGAGCCTTCGTACAGCCGGCCATAACCAACACGGAGACAAACCTCTGTGAGTGGGGCTTGGTGTGGTGTGTGTGTGTGTGTGTGTGTGTGTGTGTGTGTGTGTGTGTGTGTGTGTGTGTGTGTACAACCTTGAGTTAATCTGACAATAAATGGTTTCAGTCAGTCAGTGTGTGTGTGTGTGTGTGTGTGTGTGTGTGTGTGTGTGTGTGTGTGTGTGTGTGTGTGTGTGTGTGTGTGTGTGTGTGTGTGCGCGCGCGTATGCGTTTGTGTGAGAGTGTGTGTGTGAGAGAGAGAGAGTGTGAGAGATTGAGAGAGTGTGTGTGAGAGAGGGAGAGAGAGAGAGTGTGTGTGAGTGTGTATGTGAGTGTGTGTGTGAGTGTGTGTGTGTGTTAGAGAAAGAGAGAGTGTGAGAGAGAGAGAGAGTGTGAGAGAGAGAGAGAGAGTGTGTGCGTGCGTACATGAGTGTGTGTGTGTGTGTGTGTGTGTGTGTGTGTGTGTGTGTGTGTGTGATTTTAAATGTGTATGCTTGTATCTCCTTTTTAATTTCTATGTGTATTGATATCAGTGTGTGCATGTGCATATGTGTGAGTGTATGTGTGTGTGTGTAATGAGCAGGAAAGAGAAAGAAAAGATGCAGTGAGCATAATGAGCTGTAAGATTGCAAATTTGTTCTACAGGACATATAAATTCAGCAATGTTTTTTTTTTTTTTCTTATGATAGTACGGTAGACAAGCAATCAGATTTATCAGGACAAAACCTACATTGTGTACAATCAAACATCTTTTAATAGGTACTTTTTTTTTTTCCTCCTTCCTTTCACCGATGGATACAGTATGCGGTTTGAAGATGAAGAAGAAGAAGAAGCATATATCAACTACAACTCCAACAACAACACAGGTAATCAGTCATCAGGAGTCGGTCAGTATTAGTCACTGTTGGCGGCCGTCCTCGTGTCTCGTCTCTTTGTGTCTTATTACCCATGGTTCATCTCTTATCTGTCTGTCTGTTGTCGCCTGTGGCTGTCAACAGTGCCTCTTTTTCCTATCTGTAATCTCTCTTCTCTGTCTACTTACTGATGCATAGGTGAAAATTTTCCGCCTTGGAGCAGGTGTCAGCCCTTTGGAAAATGCCAACTAAGGAAATCCTTACTTGGGCACAAAGGAGGGAGGGGTGTTTGGATGTTTCTGAAAATGACCCTGAAAATTTTTAACGCTGTTGTGTATTCTTTGTTTGTTGTTTGTTTTGTTGTTGTTGTTGTTGTTGTTTTTACATTAGATTTTCTTCATGATGTGGTTTTCTTTTGTTTTTGTTTCTTGTGATGTTTTTGTTTTCATCTTATGGGATCGGAGTCTAAACATTCAGGAAAAAGAAATGCTTTGTGTTGCTGTCATTTAAGTATTTTTTCAATGATTTAATTTATGGGTGGGGGAGAGGTGGGGGGGAAGGAAAGAGAGAAGCAACTTTTGATAGAGTCGTATTGGCCCTTTACCTATACTCATGCTGTGAATAGTACAAAAATTAAGGAAACGATAGAAAAATGCTAGAAATGAAAAGGGATGAGTGTGTGTTTCAGAATTTGATGCTTGCGACATCAAAGTATATGAGGAGGTAACTCTCACCAACAACTACACCAGAGTTCTGGCCCTTGTAGGAGCCAGAAAAGTAGGCAAGCGGTCCCTGATCAAGAAACTGATCAAAGAAAATCCACACGAAGATTCCAGGCAGCAAGCAATCCCTTGTGAGTTGGTGTGTTGTGAGAAAGAGAGAGACAGAGAGAAAGGCAATGGGGCGGGGGAGATGGTGGAGTAGGGGAGGTTGAGGGAAAGAGAAGAGGAGGTGCAGGTGAAGACTAGAGGGAGGGGGATGAAGGAAGGATGTGAAAAAAAAAGAGTGTGACGTGGTACTTTAAGAAAGTGTGGAACATGTATTCATGCATTGTACAGTTGTGGGCGCAGAAATGTTTCATTTTGCTCGTACTTACCTGGCTAGATGACTTCCAAGCTCCCAAAAATTGAGATTCCCCATAAACACACACACATACACACACACACACACACACACACACACACACACACACACACATACACACACACACACACACACACACACACACACACATGCACGCACTACACATGCACTCATGCACACACACAAGCACACACACACTCAGGCGGGCTCGCACACAGAATAGAAGGGACATAAGTTCTGCCTTTCTGTGTAACTCAGAACAGTCCCTCAACACAAGGATGATCTCCCTTGAACACTTTCAGAGAGCACTGTAAGTGTATAAGAAACATTGAGCATGAAAAGACCATGACTTCTCCGAAAATGGAGTATGGCTGCCTTAATGGCGGGATAAAAAAAATACACAAAACTCCACTGCCTGTCTATATAGGCAGTGTCCGCAGGAGTATCAGCCTGCGTACGCAGAGAGAAAGAAAGAAAAAAAAAAACGACCATGACAACTGTTGACGGGTGTCCTGTCATTTTTTAGATGATTTTCCAGAGGTGTGCTCCTGTATCCATTTTAATGTGTAATATAGACTTTTGAATTCTGTTTATTTGTAATTTTTTTGGCTATTTATAGTGCATTGTTATGAAAGCTGCACATTTGAATTTTTCACACAAAAAAGAGAACAAGCAAAATCAGCATGTTAACTGCAGCTGGTTGATGAGCAGCGAGAAAAGAGCAGTGAACATTGATACATCAAGAGATAAGCACAACACACTGTCAACAAAGCTTGTGTATTCTGCGACATGTCATGATCCATCTTTTCTTTCCTTTCTTTCTGCGTACACAGGCTGATACTCCTGCGGACACTGCCTGTATAGACAGGCAGTGGAGTTTTGTATGTATGACCGTTTTTTATCCCGCCATTAAGGCAACCATACTCCATCTTCAGGGAAGGTGCATGCTATGTGTAACGTGTCATCCATACCAACGGCCTAACTGGCCTTCTCTTCCGAAAGTTGGTGATGGGATTTTTACGTGTGTGCAAGGTGTTGTGCGTGTGCTCACACACGGAACTTTGGTTTATAGTCTCATTCAAAGGACTGTGCGGGGAATGGAGTCAGAACCAATGTTAACTCGAGGGAAAATCCCCATGTACCGAAAGTCGAACCCGCAACCCAAGGCTCATGAGTCCAGCATTCTGCCAAAACTAAACTATTCCGACCCCCTTTGTTGCTATGAATTCGTGAATTTTGTACAGTCTTTGGTCTTATTCATGGCATGGGGACAAACGCTTTTCACCCAGTTGAAGCAAACATCACACAGCCTGGAGCTGATTGGCGAGTTGCTGAGAACAAATCCACTGATGACTGACAGAACTTGTAGTGCTGACAGGTTTCAAACTAGGGAGGGGTGGTGCAGGGGACAAGTAACTTGCTGGACCTGTTTGGCAACTTGCCAAGAACAGGCCTTGTTCACCGAATGACTGACTTAGGATATGTAGCGAATGGCATTCATTCATTGCACAGTCGAAGGTGTGGAAATATTTCAATTTATGTAAAAAGAGACACTGTTCAAACCCATCTAACAGGTTTTGAATCATCCCACACAAACACACACACACACACGCACACACTCATGCACAGTATACACAAACATACATACATACACATACACACGTACACACTTTATACACACACGCACACACACACACACACACACACACACACACACACACACATGAGCGTGCGCACAGACACAAACATATGCGCACACGCTTACATACACACATACACACACACACACACACACACTCACACACACACACACATTCGCATGCACGCACACACACACACACACACACACACACACACAGACACACACAGACACACACACACACACACACACACACACACACACATACACACACAAACACACACATACACACACTTAGTGCATGTTGACAAACATGATAAAAAAAAAACAGAGACATTTCTTCCCCTGAGCCCCTCACCTTTCAACGCACGGAAACATCTTTTTTTCCCTCTCACACATTTTTTTTTTCCCATCAGTCCATTTTTCTCAGTCTCTTTCCGTGACCGCATGACCTCTCCCACTCTGTGCCTTCTTCCCCTTCGTTCATCATCCCACCCTTTTCTCTCCCACACCCACATCATTCATCTCTTTCTTTTCTTCCATCCCCTCCCTCCTCCTCCCTCTCTTGTTACTCGTCATCTCTCTATTTTTTCTGCTGTCTCTTGCTCCTTTGTTTGTTGACCAGTTCCCTGTCTGTTCTCCTCCATATTCTGTCTCCCTGTCGTCACTCGACCCTTCCTTCCTCGCCTTGGTCCCCATGCTTTTCTCCTCGCCTACCATTCCCTCTCCGTCTTGACCTCACACTCCCAAAAGAGTCTCACTCCACCGCGCTTCTTTCTCTGATATTTGAGTCCTCATTCCTAAGCAGACTTCTTCCCAACCCTCTTTGATCCCCACCCTTCTTGTTGTCTATTTTTTTTTTTTTTTTTCTGACAGAGCAGTTCTCAGCTTGAAGCTGTTAGTCTTGTCAGTTTTTCCAGTTTTCAGTATTTTCCTTTCATCTAACACTGAGGCTGTGAATCTTGTCCCTTTTTCCTGTGTTCAGTGTTTCCCATTCTCTAGCATAGAAACTGTGAATCGTGTCTGTTTTCTAGTTTTTCGTATTTCCTATTCACTAGCTTAGAAGCTGTTAGTCTTGTCTGTTTTCCAGTTTTCAGTATTTCCCATTCTCTAGCTTAGAAACTGTGAATCTCGTCTGTTTTCTAGTTTTCAGTATTTCTCATTCTCCAGCTTAGAAGCTGTGAATCTTGCCTGTTTTCTAGTTTTCACTAGTATTTCCCATTCTCTACCTTAGAAGTGGTGAGTCTTGTCTGTTTTTTAGTTTTCAATATTTCTCCTTGTCTAACCTTATAGCTGTGATTCTTGTAGTTTCCTGGCATTCAGTGTTTCTTGTTGTCTAGCCTTGAAGCTGTCAGTGTTGTCACATTACTCAGTTTTATGTGATGTGGTGACAAGGCAGTAAAAAGATAGACACTGTTCAGTACTGTCTTTAGCAGTTCATTCTGCATTGTCTTATTTGCCTGTGGCTTTTGTTATGAATTTGTTGGATTACATTTAACTTTTTTTTTTTTTTTTTATTTTTAGGTGTTTTGTGAAGTATTCTTTGCAAGAATTTGAATTTTGTGTGTGTGTGTGTGTGCGTGTGTATGAGTGAGTGTGTGTGTGTGTGTGTGTGTGTGTGTGTGTGTGTGTGTGTGTTTATCATTTTTAATTCTGGGGGTGAGAAATAGGGTGGAATGATTGATGCCCTCAGTACGGCCTAGTTTCATCTGGTCAAAGCATGTCAATAGTTCAGCTGTGAAGCTATTAAATGGATGTACTTATTTTTGCAGGCATATTTGTTTTATTTGTAACTATTATTCAGACTAATATTTTTTTTTCTGTAAAAGGTTACCACCCTGAAAGGGCCCCTTGTGGTCATCTAGACTGAACTAGCATTGAAATTAAGTTAAAACAAGAAATGCCCATTGACCAGCCGCCGTGGCGAAAGTGGTTAGCGTCGCGGACTCCTGGCTGGGAGGTCATGGGTTCGAATCCCATCAGAGTCATGTGGGTTTTTTCTGCCCCGACCGGCTCCTACCCAGAGTTGAGTTTGCTACGGGCTCAGTTGGAAGACTGGGACCACACAGTCGAGATTCATCCACTTAATGGATGCGTTTCTGAGAGTGTTGCTCAAATTTCCTGACCAACACTGCAGGTGCCTGTATCTTTCGGGGCTGGGTTGACGCTGGGATATATTATGAAAGGAAGCGTAGAGTACAGCCCTGTCATGTAGTCTCAGACCGAAATGGAAATCCATAGCATCATCTTAATCATGCTCATTCTCATCGATCAACATTAACCCTCTTCAGTATGCACTTATCCGAGCTCAGTAACACCGAAAACCATCGGCAAGATAGGTAACTCCGTAATTTGAACATGGTTTCTCAATTAAAAAAATAATTTAAAAGAGAGGAAAAGAAAGAATGAAATGAAAATAATTTTTTAAATTCCTACGAATATATATGTTGCTATATTGTAAGTTTGAAGAATGCCACATGAGCCATTTACTCAGGGAAAAAAAAAAAATCTTCTTCTTCAGAACTTTCTTCCGAATTGTTGCTCATCATACCTTGAACCTCATCCCAGTCGAATCTAGGTCACTCTAAGCTTCATCACCCAGCACTTTCAATTAGTCGTATGCCGTAAATTCTACAAATCACAGTATCTCCATCACTAAATCTCATTATAGAATGGCAGAAATCAAGGTAAGCCATGGTGAAAAACCGCATTTCGACTTCAAAACTTTAAAAAATTCGTAACTCGAGAACCACGGCACGCATCGACTCGCGTTTTTTTTTGACGGACGGTAGAAAATGGCTACAGGAAGAAGGAAATCACGTTCTCACGAGACTTCCTTTTCTACGAGAAACATGGCGGCGCCCATTGTTGCCACGTGTTTTACCGGGCGCTGGCAGGCGCTCAGCGTTTTGGCTGTGTGATTTCCGGTTGGGCGCTAGCGAGCGCCCGATTGACAAGAGAGTTAAAAAAAAAAAAAAAAAGTCTCAAATTCTGTGGCCCTTCATGCCCTGCTCTCATGGTGACCTCAGTTTTGTTGTCTTCTCCACGTCTGTGGCCTTGGTTTGGTTCCGTCGGGGTCACCGGTATCGGCGAGTCCATGGAGGCTGACCGGGCTGTGCTGTGGACGGGGTGTCGGAATGAGCGGCGTGGGTGCACTGCCTCTGAGGTGGTGTAGAGGTTGGGACAGCAAAAAAAAAAAAAAAAAAAAAAAAGAAAAAAGAAACGCCCATTGTCACATGAAGTTAAGAAAGTAAATGTTGCGTGTCACCAGACACAACACGGCCGATGGGTGATCGTGACATTGACAGTCGGGGCTACTTCTTTACGGATCGAGAGACGATGGAGAGAGACATCCGGGAAAACAAGTTCCTGGACTACGGGGAGTTTGACGGAGAGCTGTATGGCATCAAGTTCAGCACCGTGCGGGCCATCATCAGGACTGGGCGAGTCTGCGTCATGGCTGTCAGCCCTAATGTATGTGTGTGTGTGTGTGTGTGTGTGTGTGTGTGTGTGTGTGTGTGTGCGTGCGTGTGTACATGTACATGTGTGTGTGTGCATGTGTGGTATTTGTGTGTGTGTGTTGTTAGTGTGTGTGTTTTGTGGGGTGTTTTGTGTGTATGTGTCAACATGCATGTATTTGTGAATGTGTGTGTATGTGTGTGTGAGTGCATGCGTGTGTGTGAGTGCATGCGTGTGTGCATGCATGTGTGTGAGTGTGTGCATGTGTGTGTGTGTGTGTGTGTGTGTGCGCGCGCGTGTGCATGTGCATGTATTTGTGTGCATGTATGTGAGAGTGTGTGTGTGTGTGTGTGTGTGTGTGTGTGTGTGTGTGTGTGTGTGCACGTGCATGCATGTGCATGCATGCATGTGCGCTGGTAACTTTTTTTTATGTGGAATAAGAAATTATTCTTATTATGTAATAAAAGACCTTCAAACTTAAGGAAAACTAACGATTTTGGCATATATCAAGAACTTTCAAAGGAAACCAGCCGCCGTGGCGAAGTGGTTAGCGTCGCGGACTCCCGGCTGGGAGGTCATTGGTTCGAATCCCATCAGAAGTCATGTGGGTTTTTTTCTGCCCCGACCGGCTCCTACCCAGAGTTGAGTTGCTGCGGACTCAGTTGGGAAGACTGGGACCACACAGTCGAGTTTCATCCACTTAATGGATGCGTTTCTGAGAGTGTTGCTCAAATTTCTTGACCAACACTGCAGGTGCCTGTATCTCTTGGGGCCTGGTTGACGCTGGGATATATTATGAAAGGAAGCGTAGAGTACAGCCCTGTCATGTAGTCTCAGACTGAAATGGAAATCCCGTGGCATCATCTTAATCATCCTCATTTTCATCTATCAGCAAAAAAAAAAAAATGTCTCAAATTCTGTGGCCCTTCATGCCCTGCTCTCATGGTGACCTCAGTTTCGATGTCCTCTCCACATCTGTGGCCTTGGTTTGGTTCCGTCGGGGTCACCGGTATCGGCGAGTCCATGGAGGCTGTTGCTGGACGGACGTGGTGGCGCCCTCCGGAGGGAGAGCTCACTCACGCCGGCTCGGCAACTAAGCAATTATTGTCGTCAGTAGGGGGCTTAGTAGGTGGTGTCCTGCGTATGTTAGATCAGAACAGGCGCCACTGAACACCACCGAAGTGATTCGGCAGCAGTGCAGTGTCTCCTCGGATGGGTTACCTCTTGACGACTTGACATTGACTGTTCCCTGTGGATTGCCGGTGCCGGGGCTGCGTCGGGGCTGACTGAGCTGTGGCTGTGGACTGGGTGTCGGAATGAGCGGCGTGGGTGCACTGTGAGGTGGCGCAGAAGTTGGGACAAAAAAAAAAAAAAAAAAAAAAAAAACTTTCAAAGGAAAGTCGAAGACACAGAATTCAGTTTTTGTAGGTTTGTTTTTTAAAGCGTGATCTTTTTTTTTTTGTTGTTGTTTTCTTTTCCCCTTCGAGACTGCAGGCAAATGTTACAGCAGTGAACCGCATTTCCGAAATGTGCTTTCTGCACAAAAAAAATTCCCCCCATTTTTTTTTGCCCTCCATGTTGCTGCCCTTTTTTTTTCCCCTTCTTCTTTTTCTTTTTTTTTTCCCATCAGTTTTCTCACATCGATACATGACGGTGTAGTGTTTTTCCTGCCTCCTATTACCGACTTCACCCACTGTACTGGACGATGTGTTCAGCATGGCTGTGAACGCTGAAGAAGATGGAGTTAGAATTTTGCTCTATCGTTTCAATCGAAAAAACTATATTTTCAGCCTCACAGTTTTTAGATTCCTCGAAATATTTAAAAATTTTGTTTAACCAGCATTTAATAAAGTGTTTTGGTGCTGTTGATTCATGTTTGACTGCTGTTTCCAAATAAGAGAATTTCGAAATGCGAACTTACTCTAAAATAGGTTTTTGATATTCCTCTCTCAAAATTCTTTCTGAGCACTCCAGAGGAGTGGTGAAATGTTGCAGAACAGTTTTTACAAGGGAGGGTGTGTTGCTAGCAGATGAACGTTTTTTACCAGGGAAGGTGTGTTGTTGCAGGCGCTGAAGATGATAAAGTCCCCAGACTTCCAGCCCTACGTCGTCTTCATAGCCGCACCCAGCATCGAGGCCATGAAGGTCATGTACGAGCAGCACAAGTGGGAGAGGGATGCCAGAAAACGACGTGGGGGCCGGGTCAGTGTGTGCGTGTGTGTGTGTGTGTGTGTGTGTGTGTGTGTGTGTGTGTGTGTGTGTGTGTGTGTGTGTGTGTGTGTGTGTGTGTGTGTGTGTGTGTGTGTGTTGTTTGGTGTATGTGTGTGTGTGAGAGAGAGGGAGAGGGAGAGAGAGATTTTGGACTGATTTAACTGCGATGTAAAAGTGCTGGGAATGTCTCTCAGTATGTGTAAATTGTGGGATGTGTACTGATGGGAGTGGACAAGTGTATGTGGGTACGTGGGCCTGTGTGTGTTTGCATGTATGTATGAGTATGGACAGGTGTATGTGTGTATGGAGGGAAGGGGGGGGGGGGGGGGGAGGGAGTAGAAAGGCTGTGGATTGGGCGGCGTAATTGTATGTATGTTTGTTTTTATTTTCACGCATGATATTTTCTTAACTTTGGACAGATTGATTGTGACAAAAAATTTGTTTTTCTATGTTAAACCCTGTCACACCTTATGTAGCCATTGCCCGTGTAGCCTTCCCAACCTTGCATGCTCTGACTGTTCGGCTGGAAAAGTGGGGTGGCTTTACTCAGACTGTCATAACTCTTGATCAGATCTAGTTGCAAAGTGAGATGACTGCAGGCGGAAATCTAAAGAAATCTTAAACAAATCTTAGTGAACCACCCAGAGAAACGTGAACAAACGAATCAACGCCTTCCTTGCGCTGAACTCTGAAGCGATCATAGCTAAGTGAATTTTCGTTCTTATATTTGTTTGTATCTTGCCTGAAGAAGATCTAAGAGGTCGAAACGCGTCGTGTTTTTGTCTGTGACTTGTTTGTCAACGTTTCTCTGGGCGGTTTGCTAACATTTATTTAAGATTTATCTTGATCAGAATTTAAAAGTGGCCCACAGCAACAGTTGCAGAACCGTGTATTTTTCTTTAACAATTTTAAAGTTTTTTTCTTTTTTAGTTATGTGGTAATGCATGGTCCCTTAACAAACAGGGGCCGAACAGATCTTGGGTTTTTAGTTTTTTTTTTTTCGTTTATATAGTAAAATTTGGACGGAGGCTGACTGGGTAGTATGGCTCAAAAGTCAGGAATCTGGCATCGTAGTTGAGCAGAGCATGTCAACACAGAGCAGGCTAACAGCAACAGTAAACATAATGTCAACACAGAGCAGGCTAACAACAACAGTAAACGTAATGTCAACACAGAGCAGGCTAACAGCAACTGTAAGGGTAATATCAACACAGAGCAGGCTAACAGCAACTGTAAGCGTAATGTCAACACAGAGCAGGCTAACAGCAACAGTAAGCGTAATCATTGGCATGATGTGTTTCTGAATTCACAGTTTTGATGAGGTCTATTTTGTATGTTTTCTGTTTCTGTGATTCTCATATTATTTGTTGCTAATCTTCCAGGCTTCCAAACCATCGGTGCATGAACTTTTCCAGGTGAGTAACTACATATTTATCCAGCAATTCATCACTTTCGGGAAAAAAAGTGATCTTTTAAGACAATTTTCTTACATAGGTTGATGAAGAATCAAGATGGTTCTTTTTTTTCTTTCTCCATTTATATGTGTTTTTATCAGATCAGGTGTGTGTGTGTGTGTGTGTGTGTGTGTGTGTGGTTTGTTGTAGTTTAGTATGTGGTTTGTTGTAGTTTAGAGTGTCTGGTCTAGAGACAGAAAAGATCCTTTGCAGATGTGCATTACTTAAATGTTTCCTATTATTTTTCCATTTGTCATTGAATCTCAAGTTTGAGATAGTGTAAGATAGTGTAAGCAATGTTTGAAAACAAACAAACAAAACAAAACCTCTGACCTTAGTCTTGGGAGTTTTCTTTATCTGCCTCATTTTCCAAGAGCTCTCAGCAGTGTTGTTTTCCATGTCACTCATATTAGCCACCCCTTGCACAGCTACACCCAACCTCATCCTGTCATGGCCTCAAATTACAACAGCCCATAGGAGCAGTGAGTTCAAGATCGTCATGAGGCAACCCACCAGTGGAGACACAGCACTGCTGCTGCGCCACGTTAGCACCTGTTCTGATGCAGTATATGCACCATGCACCTAGTAATCCCCACACTGATAGTTCAAAACACTCATTCTTATGGCCTGTATGAGCATGTGCTCTCCTGCAGAGGGTACCACCATGTGCTTGCAATGACAGTCTGGGGGAAACTTACTGATAGCTGAGACTTGGACGAGAGCTCACAAGGGTGCATGCCAAGAATGGGCTGCATGAAGGGCAACAGGATTTTGAGATGTTTTTAATGAACGAGTGTTGGTGAAGAGGATGAAGATGCCGCTCTGGAGTTTCTGGTTTGGTCTGAGGTGATTCAGCAGGGCTGTGCTCCATGCTTCCTTTCACAGAACATCCCAGCGATGGGTCAGGCCTGAGAGCACAGACAGGTGGGGTGTTGGTCAGGAAGTTTTCGTTCCAGTTTCTTCCCATTGAGCCCAAAGCTTATTTTACTTGGAAGCTACGGAATAGGAGCTGGCAGGGGCTGACAAATCCCGCAGCTCTTGCTTTGATGGGTCTGGAATCCTCTTCTCTGTCTGGAATCACTAAACACTGACCAGCCAGCCACCATGGCGCTGTGGTTAAGTATGACAAATTCATGGCTGGGAGGTTGTGTGTTTGATTCCCATCAGAGCCATTATTTGTGGGAGGTTTCGACGCCCATGGGCTCTCTATCCTGAGTTGAGTTTGCTGTGGGCTCAGCAGGGAGAGCTGGAACCGCATTGTTGAGTTTTATCTGCGGTAATGGAGGCATCTCTGACAGTGTTACTCAAATTTCCTGACTGAATGTCTGTATCTCTCGGGCTTAGTTGATGCCAGGATATATTGTGAAAGTAAGCGCAGAGTACAGATTTGTCATGCAGTCTCATACCAATTTATAGCATCATCTTCACCATTATCATCCTCACTGATCAGCATTAAAACAGGTTTCTGTGATCCTTCATGCTCTTCTGTCATGGTGACCTTAGTTTTGATTTCCTGTCTCAGTGAGCTAGTGTCAAGGTCGCCACTGATATATGGAAACTCATGGGTATTGTGGGACAGACGTGGAGGTACCCTTCTTCTAGGGCAACAGTCGCTGGCACTGGTTTTACAGTTAGGCAGTCACTGTCAACAGTAGAAGGCAAAGGAGGTGGTGTCCTGCTTGTAGGCTTAGGACAGGTGCCCCAGAATTCCACTGAAGTGACTCTGCTGTAGTGCAGTGTTCACTCTGGGGGTTTCCTCATGTTGACCTTAAATTAACATTGATTGCTCTTTGTGGAACACCTGTGTCAGGGTTGTAGCAGGACAGTTCAGGGTTTGACTATGGATGGGGAGGTGGGAGTGGGCAGTGTGGGGATAATACCACTGAAGTGCCGTGGAAGATGGGACAGATGAAAAAAAAGGGGGGGGGGGGGGGGTGGGGGGGGGGGGGGGGGGGGGGGGGGGGGGACTCAAACCAAAAGAGGAACAAAACAAAGCCACTGACCATGGCACCATGGTTATTAGAATCTGGAGAGTTGTTGTTTTTTTTTTTTATTATGTGTCATTGTATTGTGTGCATTCCTGCTGCTGTTATCCCTGTTGTCTGAAAATGGAGACCATTGGCAGAACTCCCCCCCCCCCCCCCCCCCCCCCCCCCCCCCCCCCCCCCACCCCCACCATCCTTTCCTTCACACCACCGCATGCCTATCAACAGGAGGAGAACTACATCGCAGCGGTGAAGGAGAGTCGCAACATCGAGAAGGTTTACCGCGCCTACTTTGATGACAGCATCGTCAACGACGACTTCACCACCACCTACAACTTCCTGAAGGAGACTGTGAGCAAGCTGCATCGCAACGCCAAGTGGGTTCCTGTCGACTGGAAGCAGTGAGGAAGACAGTCACCTGGGGGATTGGTTCCGTTCTTCCCTGTCCATCGTACAGGGGGGTTAAGCTGGATCTCCACACACTAAAAGAGACGTGGACCTGGGGGCTGTGGTGGAAATACAGACATAGGATTGTGGGTTATGTTGAAAATAAAGACAGAAGACTGTGGATTGTGTTGAAAATAAAGACATAGGATTGTGGGTTGTGTTGAAAATAAAGACATAGACTGTGGGTTGTGTTGAAGATAAAGACAGGATCGTGCTTATGTTGAAAAGACGTACGATTGTGGGTTGTGCTGAAAATGGAAAGACATAGGGTTGTGGGCTGCGCTGAAAGTAAAGACAGAAGATTGTGGGTTGTGTTGAAAATAAAAAACAGGATTGTGGGTTGTGTTGAAAAGACATAGGATTGTGGACTTTGTATGAAATGAAGATGTGGGATTGTGGGTTGTGTTGAAAAGAAAGATGTAGGATTGTGGGCTTTGTATGAAATAAAGTTGTAGAATTGTGGGCTGTGTTGAAAAGAAAGATGTAGGATTGTGGGGCTTAGTATACAACAAAGATGTAGGGTTGTGTGTTGTGTTGAAGACATAGGATTGTGGGTTTTGTATAAAAGAAAGATGTGGGAAAGATGTTTGAAACAGAGACGTGAGACTGTGGGCTGTGTTTAAGATAAAGACATGATACTGTGAGCCATGGAACATGAGACATGGAATTGTGGGGTCTGTTAAAAAGCGGAGATGGCTATGTTAAAAGCGAGTGCACAAGCTATTTGATTCATGGTGTATGTGCTCGGGGCGTGGAAACCTGAGGGGTTAGACAGTCTGTGAAATAGGCTGCTGCTGACACTGGTGGCTACCCCACACTCATGCACTCATGATAGACTGATGATGTCATTCGTACAGGGAGGGACAGTTCAAAATGGACACCTGTGGGCATGTCGTTACGATGACGCACGATCCATTTTGGATCGGCTCTGAATTGTCCCATACACCAGTGGGGGCGAAACAGCTCATGTGATGATGCTGCCTCGACCATTTGACTGCCCTTTTTTTTTTTTTTAAACCTAACATTCCGTTAACTTTCACTTTGAATATTTCAGATCTCCAAAAGAAATTTGATTTGAACTTTTGAATCCTCTGTATTTTTAAGAACAAAAATCAGTTTTAACCACTTTAAGTGTAGAAAAATCCAGGGTGGATGTAGTTTGTGCTTGTGTCTGTGTTGTTGATCTTTTTAACTGAGGATTTTGGTCACTTGATTACAGAAAGTTCAGAATCCATCTGCAAGGTTTGTAGGGATTTTTCAGTCCAAAATTCGCAAACTTTCAAAACTAACAGGACATAGATTGAAAGACCTACATCCCATGAAAACTCATGATAATTTCAATCGTTTTAACAGTATCCAAGAGCAGTATAAATGTTGCAGTCATACTGGACATGAGCGAACTCTTCCCTTCTGTCATTTGGTTGTACAGACCAACAGTTTCAGTCTTTCCTTGGTGAGCACAAACTGTAATTTTTTTAGGTCATTGCAGGGTACAACAGGAAAAAGATTTAACAGCTTCCTTCATACTAGGAAGTATATGTCTAAGTTACATATTACAACCATTTTTTGTTTCATTTATGTGTGTCTGTGTCAGAGTGTGTTTGTTTCCATACAGTTTAACAGTGTAAGGTATCCAGAAGAACGTGAGCACTGGTTAATTCCACAAACATAGTTAGTCGTTAGCACCTGCTGTGCTTTAACAACTGGGATATTACAGGGGTTTTCAGGTTCACTGTTTTTTTCTTTTGATCTGTTTCCTGACCGGTTGACTCAGCTGTCGGACAACGCTGTCCTTTCTTTTCGGCATCCTCATCTGCCCAGTCAGCAGACGTGGAGACTCCAGATGTCTCTCTTAGAGCATGTTTTCTTTTCTCTCCACATGGAAGATTCTGCTTCTCTCCTCTTCTCAGCCTGCTTTGCCTCTCATCACATTTCTTGTTTTGTTTTGTTCAAAGTTGCGGTTGGCTTGGGTTTGTTTGTTTTGTTAGGTTGAAGTTTGTTTGTTTCTTTTTGTCCCCTGTATTCTTTTCTCTTACATCGCTGGCTCTGTCATTTCTGTGTTAGTAAATGTCTGTTCATCATTTGCAAGCAGCATGCTTTCCAGGACTATTTGGGCCAGGGGCGTGCGAGGCAAACTGATCGACACAAGACTCAAAATTCCTCCTCTTTCAGTAGCTTAAGTAGTAATTTACAATTTTCGTTGTCAGCATACTCTTGTCATAGAGAAACACATATTAAATGACCAGGAACTTGGGTGTACTTCTTGACAATAATGTTAAAAAAAAATACGTTGGGGGCTAAAATTTGTGGCATTTTGTTCGTGACTGTGTCTTTTTTGCAGCTGCAGTTGTCTTCAGACAGGTCATCTTAATGCTGTAAGTTTCCCAAATATCCTGTATGGAAATGGAATGGACATCATTCATGGGCAGGGCAGGGCAGAAAGACAACGAACTGGTGACAGTGGGCAGGTGTAATAAAGCAGAATGGTTGTGAAAAGGTTACAGGTGAGGTTAGGTGTGTATTTGACACAGGGATATGAGCCCATGAAGAGAAGGGAGTGAGCAACGGCTGTATGAACTGAAGGTTGTCTGTTGACCAGAATGCAGTGTGTACTGATGTAGGAAAGAATTAATTATTTCATGAACATATTTTTTTCTCTTTTCAGAACAATTACTTTGCTGCCAGTGTTTCAGTGGATTTCAGAATTTGAGCTGCATGCTAGTCACTAGCGTTTGCAGCTCAAGTTGTATTACTGTGGTCCCAGGCTATTTTTATAGCCGTCTGTGTCAAAACTGAGGTTCTACTGCTGGATTGTTTTTTTTTTTGTTTTGTTTTCTTTGTTTCTGAAGCAGTGTGTTCTGGTCATGAAATGTGATTGATGTTAACAGCTTAGCAGGCCTGTACATTTGGTACTGACTGTGACACCAAATTCAAGATTATTTAATTTTTTTTTGGGTTGCAATGATGATCATGCAGAAAAAAACCCAAATGGGTTTTGTGTTCGCCTTCATATCTGGTCAAAACATTAAATGTGAATTTGCATGGAACAAACTCTGCTGTCTACAGACAGAATCAGAAAAGTCAGTTACGCTCTTCGTGGAACTTCTGTAAGTCAAAAAAAAAAAAGAAAGAAAAAAAAGAACAATCAAACTTAGATGTTTAGAAGCGCAAAGAAAAAAAAAAGGAGACAAGCTAAGAAGAAATGCTGTTGAAGTTTGTATCCAGCTGATGTTTTTCATCTGACAGAACTATTTGTGTGCAAAGTCATGTAGCACTTCAAAAGTACTGACAACATCAGCTTCAGTGATTCGTACAGCTTTCGTCTTGGATTTTTTTTAAAATTTTTTTTTAGTTTTGAATGCAGACTATGTAAATAGTTGAAACCAAGTCTAACGTTGATGTCGTTTGGGAGGAGGGGAAGGGAATATGGAGGGGGGTGGGGAAGGATTAGTTCAGCTGAGTCTGTCACAGGCACAACACAGACTAAGTGGCGCAGCCACCCCAAAACATTGGACACCAGCTCTTGGTATTAAAGGTGGTACAGGAAAGTGAAATCACACACACACACACACACACACACACGGGTCAAGGACCAGGTGGGTCCAGGATCATGTCCTGGTTTTTCTGTCTTTTCACTCGAGAAGTTTCATCCATGACAGTGGGATATATCATTCTGTTACTTCGAGACTGGTGGGGAGAAAGGTTTCTTTGTATTAAATGAGTCATGTTGAAAAACATTTCGTTTGCAGTATTGCCAGGGAAAACAAAAAGAAATCAAGGAGAAAAACAGAAATGGCCGACACTTCAGATGGACTAAGAACAAAAAAGTGTGATAGAGCTTGAATTGTGATGTAAGTTGTGTATGGTGCAAGCTTACCTTTTTGAAACACTCTGTTGGTTACAGTGTATGTTTGGAAATGGGACCAGCACTGTTGATTTATGATGTGAGCAGCATGTGGTGCTTCCTTTCTGAAATACTCCATTTACGGCAGTAGGCAGATGCAGGTGTCACCCTTTACATGTTTGTTGTGCAATGTTTGCCTCATTTAATTTTTGTGAAGATGAACAATTTCTTAATTTTCCGGTAGGGAAACTCCAGCAAACTCCACCAAGGTGAAGCAAATATTACTGGCAACATGCATGATTTGGGATATTATTAAATCGCTGTAGATTATGAAACATGCCTAACTACCAACCAGTCACCTGCATAGTTATAACCAGTAACCAATGAGGAGACGTGAAATGCTGATGTTGGCTCTTGATTTTCCTGACTTCTCCTCGTTCTGTGCTATAGCTGGCTGACGGCACTGTCCCCTAGAACACCCGTTCCCACCAAAAGGTCCACCAACTCCTAGAAAATGACACGAGCGGAAGTTTTCACTGGTTTATTCCAGCGCTACCCATGCGTCTAGCACTTGAAAGCTAAACGCAAGGCATGCCAGGTGGGCTGCTAGATTTCAGAATTTGCTGAGCAGGCTTGATGATGATGACCGTCGCCATGTTTCATGCAGCTAAGAATTGTATAGAGGTGCATTTATCCTGATAAATTTCCGATGTCGTACCCTGAAATGAGGAAGAGGTTGGCAGCGTTGAGTGCCTGTACATAAAGTGGGACCCACATCGTGAAACTGCAGACTGTCTTCTCGAAACCGCCACATGAAAGTTTGGATAAGCGGGTGTGAAAGCAGCAAATGAAGAGAAACGTTGGACTCTCAGCGGCAGTCATACAAAAGTTACAATGACAAAAAACTAATTATGTGTGGGGCAAGTGAAGAAGGCCATCAGGAGTGACATACGTTGTTTATAGATATTCCATATCTTAAGCATTCTGCACTTAATGTATGTTCTTTATTTTTCAAGCATTCCATGCTTTTTAGTGTCATAGAAATTTCAAAATGTTTATGCGGCCCTGTGAAAAGTTATATCTGTGTGTAGACTGCTTTGAAATGTATATGTGTCTGTGGAAAAGTTATATCTGTGAGCAGATTGTTTATGAACTGCCCTTGGACATTAGAAGTGGATGTATATATTTTATGTGTCAAAGAACTAGCTGATGTTGATCTGTACATTTTAACTATACCAGTCAAACATATCATTTGTGTGCCTCTGCTTTTATGTATCAATATTGTTAACCAGCAAAGCATTTATCTCCAGTCGGAAATATTCCATATACATTTGCCTGATGTGTATCCATCCATTTGTACAAAGGCATAATATACACTCTGTGTGTGTGTGTGTGCGTGTGTGTGTGTGTGTGTGTGTGTGTGTGTGTGTGTGTGTGTGTGTGTGTGTGAAAATTGTCATGTGTGTGTGGTTTTTTTTCTTTTTTTCTTGTTTTTTTTTGGGGGGGGGGGGGAGTGTCATAATTTTATTTCTGTTATCTGTATCTTAAAAAAAAAGATTTTTTTTATCATGCACTACTTACTGTTTTTCTTTTTTTCTTTCTTTCTTTCTTCCTTGTTCTTGTTCTTCTTTCTTTTTGGTTCAGTTTGTCATTTATTCATTTTAGTGTGGTTAAGTGTATTATTATGATTTTATGCCTCAAGTCTGGTGTGTGTGTTTGTGTGTGCGTGTGTGTGTGTGTGTGTGTGTGTGTGTGTGTGTGTGTGTGTGTTATTTGTTGATTAGCTCTCTTTCTCTGTGTGCACGTTTTTTTTTTTTTTTTTTTTTTTTTTACATTTAAAAGGGGAAAAAAAAAAAAGCAGAATTGCTTCCTCTTGCAACATAGGTGGATAATTAGCAAAATCGCAACATTTTGAATAATATGCAACAAAAATTATCCTTTCCGTAACATGTTGGCATAAGTACTTTGTTCGTTTCATTTTAGATCAATTTTCAATCACATTGCTTTCATCAGCGTTTTGACTACCTGCAAACCACAAGCACATCATATTCTGTAATTCTCTCTTTCTTTTTTTTTTTTTTTTTAATTTAAATAAAAATTCAGTGTGATGTGTCTTATACATAAAATTTCACAAAATAATCTTGTTGAAGTTGTTGTGGAACAGCAGCAGTCGATCTTTATAAATGCAGGTCAGTTTTTTAACATCAGGGAGTTGTGATCAGAACAGACAGGCATATTTAGAGTTTGGCCAATCCCATTTCTGAAAAGGTTGGCATTTCATACAATGCTGTATGAAAACTCCAATAATTTCAACAATAGGATTTCTAATGTCCTGAAGCATTTGCAGAATAGTATTGAAATATACCAGGTTGGGAACTCCAAGAAGTGCACTCTCCGTCCCCTAGTCCGCCCCATGATCATGCTATGCATAACAGAGCACCAGAGAAAGGCAGACAGGTACACAGCTATTAGCATCTAACATGATAGACAATCTTCCTCAACTGTTATAGAGCTTTGGAGGACAAAACTTACAAACTGGTTGTGTTTCTTAACAATTTTCTTGTTCGTTGTAAGTGATGGATATGTAATCTTTTCTTTTTTTTTAATGATGATTCAGAAACGGATATAAACGAAAATAATTATTGTTAAAAATTTGTCTTGTTGAAAGGAGGGAAATGAGACAATCTGTACAATTGTGCGTACTGTTTGACATTGCAACAGTTTGTATGACTCGATGTTCATTGGGTTCTTTTTTTTATCTATTAAAAATGCACGGACAGTAAAACAAAGGAGAAATGCCATGCTTACATATCATTGATTATCCAAATGACACAGGTCTGTATAATACAGTGAGATTGTCTGTTTGATGATTTTGTGAACCATATCATCAGCCATGCATGTTGGGTGATTCGTGATCAAATCATATACATAAATCTGTTCAACCAGTATTTACCGTGACAAGTCTAATCAGGAATCTGCATTGTACACTGTTGATGCAAAGACTTGTTTTTATAATATGCAAGGAAAATAAAGTCATATGTATACCTCATAATGTGTTGGACATGGTGATGGCAAGTACGAAGAAAATGATGGGTTTGTGTGCGATGCGATAACTTTTTGGATCCCTTCTGAGTTTACAGCCAGGACACCCTTTCATGCATGGCGAGTTTGGCTGACATGCATGAGCGCAAGGGATGTTTCAGCTACACTTTTAATCTCTTTCAATCCGTTTTGCACGGAGCCAAACATATTCACATGTTTTTTTTTGCTAAATAGTTTCATTGTAAGATAGCCATTTCATGAAATATGCTTTTGGACTTTCCATGCTTTCAAAAATCTCAAACAGGATTTCATTTTTTTACAGGAACAAAATGGATGTTTCATTTCAACTTAAATATCTGGAAAATTATTCTCTCAAGATGTGTAAAAAAAAAAAAGAAAAAAAGGAAAAATTGATCATTTTACAACGTGTTGCAATTGTATATAATACTGTAACCTTTGGACTTAATGATGCATTGACAAACTCAATCATTATCATTTTTTTAAAAAGAAATATCTGTGTTAGAGTGTAAATAGCAGAACTGGTTCAGGAGATGGAGGTTGGGATGGAGTTTGTGTCGGTGGGCGCTCCAGACTCGACCCCCCCCCCACCCTCCCCCATGCCCCCCTCCAGTCCGTCCAACCCCATGTCATGTATATCGATCAGTCCGCATACACCGGCACATCTTTGACAAAAGAAACTGAAACTTGATTTCTGATCCATGACGTTGTGGGCTCGTGGCCCCCCCCCCCCCCTTTTTTTTTTTTTTTTTTCAATTTTTTTATTTTATTTAGTAGCTGGACTTTTCCTACAAACACAGCCGTGGCTCAAACATTTAACATCATGCTTTTGAAAACGAAAATTTCATGTGACGTATCACTGATTATATAGCAGCAAATGTACTGGTTGCTTCTCTAATCCATAAATGTTGAGCGCCACGCTCGGCTTTATCCGCTCTCCTTCACACCAAACTGAAAAAACATTGTTGTTTCGCTTTCGATTTCGCGCAAGGGAGTTCACTAGAAGGAAGCGGAATTGAGCGCTTTCCCTTGGATACAAAGTCCATCGCATCTGACCTCTGTTCTCGTGCGAAAGGTGAGCGACGCAGGTGTTCGTGTTTGATAAAGGATTTTAGAAAACAAATAGGATTTTCATTTGCATGATTGTAAATATTTGCATCAGGATTGTTTGAAGGGAAATGCTCATGCGAGTGTGTGTGCGACTACGTGTTACTTAATGTTCCGATTAGATAATTAGTTTCAGATTTATGTGGTGTGATTTCTAGGAATCTTTAGTTTGTGTTCACATACGCGCGCGCGCGCGCGCGCACACACACACACACACACACACACACACACACACAGTGACATACGCACACACACACGCACGCACGCACACTGCGCGCACATAACATACATATATACACATGAATGCGCGCGCGCACACACACACACACACACACACTCACACACACAAACCGAGTTTCACATGCCTAGTGCTCACATGGTACACACATACACTCACACGTGTATGCACGCATCTAATGATATGATGATCTGTACTTTAGCAATAAGCTTCCCAATTCTGGAAACCCCTAGTTCGTATATTGGCATTTGGTTTTGGGAGGTCGACCTGGTAACATGATACATCATACAGCAAAGCGTCTCAAAAATCGACTATGGTCTAAGGTTCACAACCACATCTCCCTTTGATAAGCAGAAAAATGTCCCTTGTGCTGCAAAAGTCTGAAGAAGGCCAGTTTCTCTTGAAAAATAACTAATGATATGACTATTAAACTTAACATTGACACCAAAAACTGGCACATCTTGGTATCATGCTGGTTTTCTGATGGTCCTCCCAGAGTGCGTTTTGTGCAAGTGTTCATTGTGTTGAATGGGTTGCTCTGGAACTAGTGGTGTTTGTGGATTAGCACTACAGTAGCAGTATCCTGTGTGTGCTGTTGGCCACCATCCTCTGCAGTTGTGGTCATGCATTTGTTCATTTTTTATTCCATGCACCCAGATGTCGTGGATGCTAGTAATTCCAGATAGCCCCTCAAGAGTATCATCCACTCTGACCTGGAAAATGCCCTGGGTAGGTTTAGTCCTAAAGGTAATCTGATCCAGCAATGTCTTCCAGTGTTTGAAATGTTGTGAGGGGTGGACTTTTTGGATCCAGTGGACAGGACAGTAACCAGCTTTTGTGTCGAGTTTGCTGAATGAATTCCTGAGATCCTGCAAATTCTGCATACAGTTCTTCCACAGTTGGAATTTTGCATGGACATGCCTTTGCTTTAGGGATTTGTGCAGTTTCTTTGAGTCAGTGCAAACATGGAGGGATGCTTGTTTTTTTGTGGAGAATGCAAAGCTGGAGCACCAGTTTATATGTTCTGTGATCGGTCGTGTAACTCCATCTTTTTCCAATTTTCACAAGGTTTTTTTTTTTTTTTTTTCTTTTCTGGGTTTTTCTTCCACATGTATTTCGCTGGTTGATCTATGAGGGGCTGTCATCTTTTTTTTTTCATTTGTAGAGTAGCTGGGTTTTTGAAGTTTCCAAGTTTGTTCAGAAGTCACTTAGACTCGTTGCTCATTAGCGCTGAGCATTATGGATTTTTTTGTTTTGTTTTTTTTTGTTTTGAGAATGCATGCCATGTAACTACTGGTCATCCATACCAGGGGCCATAAGCAGCCTTCTCTTCTGAATGTTGGTGATGGGAATTAAACTTGTGCTCTCGGTCTTATGCATGCCTTCACACATAGAACCATGGTCTTTAGTCTTATTCTAAGAACTTTTGAGGAAATGGAATCAGAATCAATGTAAGTTAGCTCTGACAGAAAAATCCTCCTGTGTTGAAACGGCTTGGCGGAGAATCAAACCCATAACCCCAGGATCACGAGTCATGTGCTCTACCAGCTGAGCTATTGTGGCCCTGTACCAGATTCAGACCTCATGATGTTGGGTTGTTTTTTTTGTTTGTTTTTTTTTTTTTGTAACAATTAATTTCATTTGCAAACAATGATATATTCTTCACCAGTTATGAAGACTGAGCCTAATCTTGAGGCAACTTTCATCTGTGGAAGGGAGTGGAATGGGAAGAGAGGCAGTGTGGGGAAGGGAGAAAGGAAATTCTTGAGAATGGGACATGGTGTGTGGGCATGTTTTCATTTTGGATTGACTTTCAGTGTGAGAAGTTATGTGTGCTTGTGAGAGAGAGAGAGAGAGAGAGAGAGAGAGAGTGCACTTGAACTTGTGTGTGTGTGTGTGTGTGTGTGTGTGTGTGTGTGCACGCGCGCGCGTGCATTTGCACATATAGGTGATTTGTGTATCTGTGCACATCACTGCATGTATAGTGTGTGTGTGTGTGTATTATCATCATCATCATTGCATCAGTAATGACATCTGCTGTGGTGATGAAGGATCATGATCATCATCATCCATCAGTAGAAGACGTGCACAAATTCTTCTCAAACCTTTCAGATCTGGAGTGGAATCATTTCCAGCCAATCGACAATCAGCGCCAGACATGGGGGAATTGTCCAAGATTGTCTCGGACTTGCCGGAGGGTTATGGCTATGTCATTCTGGTGGGCTGCGTGGGGAACACGGTTCTGAATATGTGGTTAGCCATAAACGTGGGACGTGCGCGGAAACGATTTGATGTGCCTGTGAGTTTGGGTTAGAGATAATGAGCGTGGTTGTGTTTGGAAGGGAGATGTGTGGATGTGTGTGTGTGTGCGTGTGTGTGTGTGTGTGTGCGTGTGTGTGTGTGTGTGTGTGTGAGGGAGTGAGTGTGTGTGTGTGTGTGTGTGTGCGCGCACATGTGTGTATGTGTGTGTGTGTGTGAGAGAGGGAGGGAGTGTGTGTGCGCGTATGTGTGTCTGTGTCACAGGTGCGTGTGTGTGCGCACACATACATGTGTATGTATGCATGTGTGTGTGTGTGCACGCGTATGTCTGTGTGTGTGTGTGTGTGTGTGTATGAGAGTGTGTTAAGATTGACGTTTTTTTCCTTTCAATGTTTTTTAGTTTTGTCATAAGTATCTCCTCAGTTGCATTATTCTCACACCACATGTTCCAGCTCACAGCAGTGTTTTCAACAAAGAGCGATCAATATTGCATCACCACGAGGTAACCCAACAGAGGAAACCCTGCCCTGCTGCCCAGTCATTTTGCCTCTGCTGATCAACACATGCGGTCTGCCAAGCCCTGCAATGAGGACAATAATGGCTTTGTTGCCGAGCCAGCATGAGCTCCTGTTTGGTGTGTGCCACCATGTCCATTCAACAGCAATCCTCATGAATGTGCTTATACTGGCCACATTTTAACAAGCACACTCACCATCAGTAAGAACAGGACGAGGGTACCAAAGATGAGATCCCCAGGAGAGCAGGACATGAAGGATCACAAAAGCTGAAGTTTTTTTTTTAAGTTTATAAAAGGTGATCAGTAAAGTTACTGAAGGTGGTTCCCTGGTCTGAGACTGCGTAACAGGCCTGTGGTCTACATTTCCTGTCATTGTATGTATATCCTGGTGTCAACAAGGCCCAAGAGATACAGATACCTGCAGTGTCCTGAAATTTCAGTGGTGCTCTCGAAGACACATTCGTGAAGCAGAGGAACCTCGAGTGTCCCAGATGAGCCCCATTTACTCTGTAGTCTGGATAGGAGCTGGCTGAGCCAAGAAATTAACGAATTAATACCTGTGATGGGACTCAAACCTTTAGTTTTCCTAATCCCCGGCATGTGATGCTAACCACTGCGCCATAGGAGCTGGTGTGTGAGGTTTTTTGTCTTTCTTTTTTCTTTTTTTTTTTTTAACTTTTCTGTTCTTGGTTAACCAGTCAGCTGTAAATTTAGGTTAAACGAGAGTTGATGGAAGCTAGGGTGTACTTAGGATAGATGAAATTTTTGTATATGTGCTAATCAGTGTGTGTGTGCGTGTGTGTGTATGTGTGTGTGTGTGTGTGTGCATGCAGTATCCAGAAATGTACAGTAGCAGCAAAGAATTCAACTGCATTCAAAGAGCTCACCAGAACACGTAAGTTGTTCATCATTCTGACTGAAAACTTATGCCTTCTGATTCTGCATTAACTTGTTATTATGCTGATGCACGTGCATGTGTGTGTGTGTGTGTGTGTGTGTGTGATTGTGTGTTTGTGTGTGTGGTGTGTGTGTGCTGTTTTTGAATTGCCTATATTCCAAATGATTGTTTCTCTCTTTTCACTCAATACTTTGACCCTGGTTCAAAGTAGTTAGAGATGTTGACCGCTGTAGAGACGAAGAAGAATATTTTATTGTGTGGTATGGGATAGCTTCAAACGAAATTTGATCTGTTTCCCCACCCTCCCCTCCATGGGAGAGCATTAGCCACAGTGCGGCTTCAGTATGTGTGTGTGTGTGTGTGTGTGTGTGTGTGTGTGTGTGTGTGTTCTTTAACCCTCTCTCTGCCTCTTTGGCAAAATTGGTGTAGCACAGCCCCATTTCTAGCAAAGTTGCTGTACGACCAATAGATTGAGGAGGGACAGATATTTGAAGATGAGAAAGCTCATTATGAATTCAGAGTACAACCATCTTCCTTCCTTTCACTTATTGTAGCAAGAGAATTGAGTACAACAACAGCAACAACAACAAAGAGAATTCTTGTACGTGTTTACAGAATGTGTCTAAAACTGGTTCAGGGAAATATTCTAGAACAACTGGCAGCGAAAGGTCAATAAATTCTTCAAAGTACAGTTGGTTACCTGAAACGGAGAAACAAATGGGAATCTTGGTTGATATGAATTTTTTTTTTTCTCCCAGTCTTTTGCACTGCTCAGCTCTGATGTGTCTTTGTTGGTATTCGCTTTCTGTCAGATTCTGCAACAGATTATCCATTAAAAGTGGTTTGAAAGCCAAGCAGACTAAAATGATATTGCACGAACTGGTGGTTCAGCCATTGAATGGGTGGGGTTGGGGTAAGGTGGGTGGAGGATGGGAATGGAGGGGGGGTGGAGGTGGAATGGTGGTGTTGGTGAATGGGTGGTGGTGGTGGGGTGGACATGGAATCAGAATGTTTCTTGATGGAAGCGTGGGTCATGGGAGATGTGTTCTGAGTGATGTAGTGAGCCCTGTGCCTCTGATGTTTTTACAGACTGGAGGGCCAGACTGGCTTCCTGACTCTGTTGTTCATCAGCGGACTGCAGTACCCTGTGAGTGTGTGTGTGTGTGTGTGTGTGTGTGTGGGGTGTGTGTGTGTGGTGTATGTGTGTGTGTGTGTTTGTGTTTTGTGTGTGCGTATGTGTATGTGGTTTGAATGTGTGTGTGTGTGTGTACACGCTTGTTTTTGTGCGTGTGTATAAGTATGTGTGTGTTTTTCTTATGGAATCTGTAATTGTACATTTGTAAAACATTTACTTCAGAATGATTTTTCACATTTTTTTTTCTCTTGATGCTGTTGCCTGTTTGCACACAACTAATGATTTCTCACTTGAAATCAAAGAAACAGGATTATATCTGATGACTCTATCAGTGAGGTAAAGAAAACGGTCTTGATTTTTTCTGTACTGTATCAGTTAGGTAAAAGATGCATTTTTTGCATTTTGACATTCAACTGTGGGGTGTACAAAGGAATGGATTGTTTCGGTTCTGAAATCGGTATGTTATTTTGAAAGGAAAACTGTGGAGTTTTCACC
>JADBJO010015243.1:0-5000 GCA_016801955.1 Conus betulinus
GCTTCCAGATTAATCTTTGTTTATTTTGTGCAGTCGTGTATGATTGTGTAAAATGAGTGAGGAACCGAAGGATGGGGTTGGGGGGGGGGGGGGGGGGGGGTCTGTGGAACAGGTAGAGGGGATAGGTGCGAAAGTGTGCACCTGTGTCCGTATCCATGTATCTTTCGTGTTAATTCTTCCATCACCGGTTCGTCAGTCACAAGCGTTATTCTTCCTTTCTTTATGGAACTCTCGATGACCATTCCTGATCTCTACACATAGAGGATGTCTGCTGGTGATTGTCAGGAATACCAAAGACCCTCAGCCTCAGGGATGGCTGGGTCATTCTGAGGGCGTGAAATGAAAGCCCAGACTCCTTACTATCCACCTACACGTGCACTGCTTCCATCATTGTGCACCTCTTGTGCCTTCCCCGCTAGCTGTTCCATACCCCTCGTTACCCCCCTCGGTGCCTTGGTTAATGAAATAACAATGGCTATTCCGCCGTCTCAACTATCTGTTTGGGGGCAAACAGTACGTGGTTCCAGTTCGTTTTCAGTGATGGTGTCTGTTTTATTGTTGTTACTGGTGGTGGTGTCGTGATGATGACGATGATGATGATGATGATGATGATGATGATGATGATGATGATGATGATGATGATTATGTTCCAACATGAAAAACGATTTTTAGCAGCACAAAAGGTACAGAGACTGATAGAAGCATGGGTAGATAATATAAATGACCTCTCTGAGGGAAACGGTTAGAGAGAGAGAGAGAGAGAGAGAGACAGACAGACAGACAGCACAGACAGAGACAGAGAGAGAGAGAGACAGACAGACAGACAGACAGACAGACAGACAGAGACGAACGGACAATAAGACAGGCAGACCAAGAAACTGACAGACAGACAACGAGATACTGAAACAATAAGACAGACGGAGGGATAGATAGGGAGAGAGACCCATAACTATTCAAACGTTCAACACAGCCCTTAAACGCCCCTTTCCTTGTGTGTCTGAACCATGCGCAGGCTGAGAAAACATAACCATTTGAGAACTAGAAGCCCTGAGAGGGAAAAACACATCTCTCATTCTCCTGTGCTCCGTCAGGGGAGAGAAGAGACTGAGGCCACCTTCAGGGCCAGTGTCACAGGACAAGGAAGTCCACTTTGGAGCTATCTGTGTGCCCTGTCGTCTTCCACGGGATATATGCGACTGTTTTGCTATGGCATTGTCACAGTGAGTCCTTGAATCATCTTTATCGTTGTTACTATAAATCAGACATATTGACAAAGAAGGCATATATTACAAAACCGTTTTTTTTTTTTAAAATAATAAATCCAGCACCATGAAACGACGTACTCGTGTGTCACGCGGTAAGTCGATGGAGTTCACCCTTCGTTCGCAAATGGATGGACGTGTCTTGTTCACCCTTCCTCTTGCAGGATGACAATGACATAAAATGAAGTTTCCAGACTTATCACTAGTACTTTCCGCCTCTCCTCTTGATTCCTTCGTTCACCCCACGCCATGCTTTCTCCCCACCACTCAACCATATGCCCCCACCTTCACCTCACCCCTCTCTAGACGAATGAATATTCTTTAACACAGAATTCTAAAATCATACTTAACTAGTGTTCATCTTTCAGGCCAAAAAAAAGAGTAAACTTTTAGGTTCCGATGACATGTTCATCCACCTATCAGTGAGGAGTGCTGGCTGAATCAGAGAAAAGAATGCTTCTCCAGCCGCTCTCTGCTTGGTAATAATACAAAATAACAATGAAGAATTGTCTGTTCTTCAGCGATGGTGACAGGATTTACCGAGACGCTGGAGGGTAAGGGCACTGACCACTTGAATCCACAGCCACGGGCCATGGGTCTGAGACCTATACCTAGCTGCAGTTTAGGATGGAACTGTTTGCTGCCGTTTGTGATAAGAAAGAGAGCCAGTTGGAGGGTTTACCACACAGTCAGGGCCGATCATCATCACAGAACAGGGGAGTTCACCTCTAATTCCTTTCATTACCTCCATTGCTCTAGCTATGGCTTTCTGTTAATGGTCTAGACTTACTTTCTCTAAAGGATATAGCCATTATGGTTAAGCCTCGGTTATAGTTAAGTGTGGAAGTTCTTACCAAATAATCATAGACTGCGTATGTCTCTGTCCGTTGCCCTCTCTCTCTCTCTCTCTCTCTCTCTCTCTCTCTCTCTCTCTCTCTCTCTCTCTCCTTTTGTTTTCATCATCTGCTCTCTCTCTCAATAATTGTGTCATTTTTTTTTCTTTTAACTTACAGATCACTTTGTATCATCCTAACTAAAAAAAATATTTGTTGCTTAATTAAGACGAAACTGACAGTACATGCTAGCAAATGTGTAGAGTCCTATATCTGAATATTTAGTTTTACGCTGCTGCTTTGGTCTGTATAAGTAAGAATGCAGTATTTACGATTGGAATTTTGAAAGATGTTCAGTCATTTCAGATTAAAACTGTTTACGGCATTAAACATGAACAAACGGTCATGACGGCACTTCTTCAAAGCTGCATTCTCTTCTTATGTGACAAAACTTACAGTTAAGTGTTTTGTGGGTGATTTGATTGTACATAATTGTCAAAATGGACAAATGCTTGTTTTTCTTTCCCACCCTTTATGAGGTGCAATAATGCAAACGGGAATAAACTAAACACTTTTGCATTCCATACTCTCTCTCTCTCTCTCTCTCTCTCTCTCTCTCTCTCTCTCTCTCTCTCTCTCTCTCTCTCAAAGCGCTCGAAACGTTCTTCCTGCCAACAAGTAAGTCAGCTTTCTTTAATTACATTAACACACCCTCACCCCACCTCACCCCTACTCCGCCCCAAAGTCACTCAACACCACCAAATTCAGGATTTTAAAATGCTGAATTACGCTTTTGACGAATATTCGATCTACTCTCCCTCTCCAACGCTCCTGGTTTCTCCGTGGCCATGATGGAGAAGAAGAAAATGTTGGGAAAACGATGTATTTTGTCGAGAGGTGCGGGGAGTGGAACCCATCGTGAAATATAAGCATTGGACCAGAATCAATGTCGAGGCTGTCGTGAAGAAAGTGCCGCTCTGTCAGCTGCTGTGTATATGGAGGGGAAAGGAGGGGGTGGCGAAAGGGGTCGAAGGGGGTGAGCCAGTAGGGTCGGGGACTGAAGGGTGGAAGGGGGCGAGGGAGGGAGAGAGAAAAGGGCAAAACCGCCTACGGGACCTGCCACTGTCCCGGAGCAAAGGGGGATAACGCTTGATTGCTCTTGCGTGAGAGAAAGACAGAGAGAGACAGAGACAGAGACAGAGAGACAGAGATGGAGTGAGGGACAGAGACCTACGACTCACACTTTGAAGCTTATGAGTCATTTTGACTTCCTGTTATTCCCAAACGATTGTGTCAGGTACTCAAAGATCCGCTTCCAGCAACAAATAAAAGATAGTATTGTTTTTTGTTACCGCACACATAGCTTACTAAGCAGAGGACACATACCCATAAAGCAGTTTGTTTAAGAAAAGCGTGATTTTTTTTGACCAACTAAAAGTTGCAGCAAACACAGATTCGAATAGTACCTTAATACTTATAATGGCCAGATATTTTCAGTAAAGCAATTTGTAAGAAAAACGGAAATGAAAATATATGAAATACTACCGACACTCGAGACATGACATGTGCATTAAAGGCCATTGAGAGCATGTGCAAAGCTGTAAACATGTATTACGATTATAAGATATAGAGAACACCGTGTAGTTGCTGGAAATAAGAATTTCACAAACGAGTATTTCACAAAAATTTATAAAAATCAAGAATGAAAGTTTAAAATGTGCACAAATGTGGATGGTCCACGGAACAATTGCCCCCCTATACATTCTTTATCCTATAATACGCACGCACGCACGCACGCACGCACGCACGCACGCACGCACGCACACACACACACACACACACACACACACACACACACACACACACAGGTCACGGTTTATTGTATAATCGCGAAAATTATTTAGCTGAAAGTGTTTTTTTTTTTTTTTTCTTCTTTTTTTTGGGATCCCAAGGCACACTCAGTTGATTGGAGTCTCTCTAAAGCATTTATTGAAAAATGTGAATATGTTTGTAATGATTATGCTTGTTAAATTGTACATTATTGAATGTTAAGTGAAAAATGCCATCTAAATAGTTCTATTTCGATGTCTTAAAAATGAATAAATGTTACATACATGCTGGGGAACAGTATGCTAAAACATTTTGATCATGTTTGAAAGCAGTGTATTTCAAATGATGACCATGCAGGAGGAAGTGCATGATTCGATGTGAAAAGTGTAGTTCCTGTTGAAAACGAACAGGATCGTTGTATGCTGATTACAAGTTTATATCTCACAAACACTTTCATTACTTGCATGAAATATGCTAGTTGAAGCTGAATTGCAGTGTTTGATATTCTTTCAGGAAAAGAATGCAGGAAGGGAAGTGTTCAATAATAGTTTTATGTAATTATTTCATGTTTCGTTTACTGTTCAGATTTTTTTCATCTTTTTTCTTTTTTTTTTTCACGTCAGGCTTCTGATAATTTTTGTCGCACAGTCTGATCATATTTATATGTATATAGGTGTGTGTGTGTGTGTGTGTGTGTGTGTGTGTGTGTGTGTGTGTCTGTGTGTGTGTGTGTGTGTGTGTGTGTGTGTGTGTGTGCGTGCGTGCGTGCGTGCGTGCGTGCGTGCGTGCGTGCGTGCGTGCGTGCGTGTGTGTGTGTGTGTGTGTGTGTGTGTGTGTGTGTGTGTGTGTGTGTAACACTGTAATTTTGTAGTAATATATAAACATAGTATTGTGCATTGAATACGTTTAAGGCTTGAAACATGGTACTCCTCATGTCATGATTCTGTGAATACAATACAGGATATGTTTTAAGATATCATAAATGAAGCCTGGAAAATACAAGAAAGATCACTTTTCCTCCAATTAAGAGACAACTGCAAGACCCTCCAAAAGAAGGCTGGCTACAGCGCTGAAT
>JADBJO010015243.1:10000-12500 GCA_016801955.1 Conus betulinus
CACACACACACACACACACACACACACACACACACACACACACATACGGGCACACGGGGCACAAACAGCACACTCAGTTCTTTGAGAACAGTCGATTAGATTATCATTCCATCAACATTCTCATTCATTTATATGTACTTTGTAATTTAAACAAAAATGAAAGGCGGTTCATAAATCAACCTATCAAATCAACCAACGAAGCAAAAACAAACATTTCAAATGCTAAAATGTAAGTGAATAGCAACTAAAAGTCAGGCCATCAATGTTCATTCAGGATTACAGAACTGGCCCGTCTGTGTCTCCTAGGGCACTAAACGTAAATGGGAAAAGATATGGAGACAATGCAAAACCGCTCTGAGACTCCACAGACAGGCGATCGGTTCCTTAGCATACGGCTCTTAAAGCATGATTCTGCATCCCTCAATGTTTCCGCTTCCACTTTCATCCCTCTATCTGCAGTTCCATTCCACAATGAAATAAAGCTCCGCACCTCTCACCATTCACATTCACCTCTTCACTACCACCGCCACTCTTTCTTTTTATTTTTATTCCGGCCCTAATACCCACTCCCCTCGCCTCCCCATTTCCCTCATATTTCTTCCAGACATGCCTCAATCCCCACCCGGAATTCCATACCCAGTCTCCTCTTTATATCCCTTCACTTTGCTACTTTCCTGGAGGGGGCATTTTCTGCCCTAAATCCGAGTTCCAAACTCTGTTCAACCAAAACAAATCTCTTTTTTTTTACGGTGAAGAGTTGGGTTTTCGCGTCCACTTCCACAGGTTAGCTATTGAAAGCTTAAGAAATAGTTGCATTTCCATAGAGGGCAAGACACACAGATTAAAGAAAAAGAACGACACGCTCGATTCCCTCCCTACTCAGAGGTGAAAAGAAGACGGAGATGCAAGTGCTGCCATGTTGCCTGTGGCCAGCTGCGATGGCCACGAAAAGCTTGGTGAATCGCTAGATGACAAGAAAGCAGAAGAAAGAACTGAATCAATGGCGAAATAAAAAAGCAGGGGGGCAGATTCAATACCACGCTGCAGCAGAGGACATAGCTCTCTTGTCATCTGCTGTCTGTTGTGGAGAAGGAGGAAACGGGGCTGCTGTCAGGGCCCCGCCACCTTCACAGAACATGGGAGTCCACTCTGAGCTCCATTTTTACCCCCCCCCCCCCCCCTCTCTCTCTCTCTCTCTCTCTCTCTGGGCGTGATTGAACGGGAAATAGCAATAGAACGCTGCCTGTGTGATGTGGAGAGGTGACAGAGCTGTACCCGTCAGGAAATAAAAGCGCCGGACCACAATCAATATAGACCTACGGCGAAATACGACAATGTCCCACTGGTTTTATCATAGTCAGACCGATAGGGCAGAGACGATGTTGGGTGGAAAGGAAGGGGTTATAAGGGGGTCAGGGTCAGGGAGGGGGTGGCCGTATAAGAAGTGGTGGATGAAGAGAACGAAAGTGTGTTTCGTGTCGAAAAAGGGGGAAGAGGGAAGAGACACAGAATGCTGCCATTTCCAGAGCCTGTCACTCAAAGAACAGGGAAGTCTACTTTCGGAAAGAGGGAGGGGGCAGGAGGGCAGAGAAATGGAAGGAAGAGTGGGCAGAAATATAGAGAGAGACAGACAGACACAGACAGACAGACTCTGTGTGTGTGTGTGTGTGTGTGTGTGTGTGTGTGTGTGTGAGAGAGAGAGAGAGAGAGAGAGAGAGAGAGAGAGAGAGAAGAGTTTGTCTTTCCTCATTGTTTGACACGGATCTTACTGCGGAGATTTTTCATAAGGTTTTTTTAAAGAACTGTTCAATGTGACGTTGATTTACCAGAAAACATATCTAATAGCAAAAAAAAATGCGTTTTAAATCCCGTTTTTTTTTTTTCTTTTCTTTTTTTGTGAGTCCCAGGACATTCTGTAAAGTGGAAGAAGGTTGCAGAAAATCCAAGAAACTGTTTTTAAGATAGTCGTGGCATCTGTTGCATGCACACTATGTCATGGTTCTCGAACTTTCAAGTACATTTGACGCATTTTAATAGACTTTGCTAAACTCTTTGGTCTTATACGCTAAAGAATAACTGGGTATAGGCTGGTGTGTGTGTGTGTGTGTGTGTGTGTGTGTGTGTGTGTGTGTGTGTGTGTGTGTGTGTGTGTGTGTGTGCGTGCGTGCGTGCGTGCGTGCGTGCGTGCGTGCGTGCGCGCGTGTGTGTGTGTGTGTGTTAAAGATGATGAACCGCTGATTTTTTTTTTATTAAAAGAACAACACTCTATTTGGGAACTGCTACAGTTCATACCTAAATCATTTCACCTAAATCATCGTTCAACGCCCAACTGACCCTGTTCAAATAACAGAAGTTTGATTCACATCATGATACTATGAATAAGATTTCTATTAACAGGAAATGTTCACAGAACGTTCAAACATAACAAGAAGTTATGGGGGCCGGAATAGCTCAGTTGGTAGAGCGCCGGACTCGTGATCCTGGGGTCGCAGGTTCGAAT
>JADBJO010015243.1:17500-25000 GCA_016801955.1 Conus betulinus
TTGCGCGCGCGCGCGCGCGCGTGTGTGTGTGTGTGTGTGTGTGTGTGTGTGTGTGTGTGTGTGTGTGTGTGTGTGTGTGTGTGTGTGTGTGTGTGTGTGTGTAAAAGCTTATGTATTTAATCAGCATTTAATCGTTGTTAATATATAACTTGATGTTCTCGTTCTCTCTACACTTGGTCTTCCGTGGCACGATGAGAAGCAGAATCAGACAAATCATAAATGCCAGAGAGACGCCAAAAATGGGGGTGGGACGCATGAAAGTGTGGAAGGGACATTCTGGAAAGGGAGAGGGAAAGGTACGTATACATTTCTAATGAATCCAGAGATAGACTGGGCGGTAATATGATAATGTCAGGGGGGCGGTGGGGGTATGGAGAGCGCGTTGAAGATGTTTGTCTTCTATTTTTTTTAAATCTTGTAGTCCTTTACTCTCTCTCTCTCTCTCTCTCTCTCTCTCTCTCTCTCTCTCTCTCTCTTATACACACACACACATACACGCGCGCGCGCGCGCGCATACATTAGGTAGATAGATAGATAGATAGATAGATAGATAGATAGATAGATAGATATCTGTGTGTGTGTGTGTGTGTGTGTGTGTCTGTCTGTCTGTCTGTCTGTGTGTGTGTGTGTGTGTGTGTGTGTGTGTGTGTGTGTGTGTGTGTGTGTGTGTGTGTGTGTGTGTGTGTGTGTGTGTGTGTGTGTTTGTACGTACGTGCACGCTCGTCAACTACTCGCACACAACTGCACAAACGCACTCAATCTCCATTTTTTTTTTCTAGGTGGCTGAATAGTGATCATAAAGGATATTTTCGAATGGTCTTTTGATGCAAGGATATGACATAATTTTGATTTTGTTTCAGTTTCAGCAATTTTTTTTTTTTTTTTTTGCCTGTGGGCACAATGCGGAAACCCCAATGTGGCCTCCATGTACGTTTATTTTGTCTGTTCCTATCTCTCTCTCTCTCTCTCTCTCTCTCTCTCTCTCTCTCTCTCTCTCCTCTCTCTCTCTCTCTCTCTCTCTCTCCTCTCTCTCTCTCTCTCTCTGTGTGTGTGTATCTGTGTGTATGTGTGTGTGTGTGTGTGTGTGGTGTGTGTGTGTGTGTGTGTGTGTGTGTGTGTGTGTGTGTGTTGATGTCTCCACCAAAACTTCCACCTTACTACACAAAAGAAGTCAGTGAGGGAGAAAAGGAAGGGAGGAGGGATGACGCTGTCTACTTGTCAATATTCCTTAGCGTCTGCATCGGCAGCTCATTGTTGACAAGCAAAAAAAAAGCGTTAAAAGCAAAGACTGCATGTCTTTTCTAATCTCAAAACGTCCAATTACCAGTTCGAGATTTTGAAAAAAAAAAAAAAAAGGAAGAAATCTCCCGATGGTGAAAGCCTAGCCTTTCTGCAGACATCATTTTGACATGCGAATGAAGCAACGCCAAGTGCAGAATGGCTGCCTTGTGGCATACTGATGACAAGGAAGAGGGATTTAAGATGCAATAACTGTAACAACAATAATAATGATGATAATAATAAACGAAAACACACCTACGCTAGATTCTGAAAGTAGATTTTGTCATCAAGAAGAAGGAGGACAATTTGTCTTCAATGTTAATCTTTCACAGAGCAAGGAAATCTTTTTTCAATTCATCTCTGGCCTTCTTTACTCTCTGACAATCATGGGACTAAACGGTCCAGAAATGTCCCCCTCTGGCGTGGTCCTTGGAGTGGAATATAGGATTAGTATCAGTCAGGTCACGGAGCCGGAAAATATATCCCCCTCCCACCTATCCTTCCTTCTCTCATCTCTCTCTCTCTCTCTCTCTTCTCTCTCTCTATCTCTCTCTCTCTCTCTCTCTCCTCTCTCTCTCTCTCTCTCTCTCAATCTCCTCCTCTCTCTCTCTCTCGCTCTCTCTCTCTCTCTCTCTCTCAATTTCGATGTGCCCCCACTACAACCTCTACCTAACTACATAAAAAGGGCAGGCGAAGAGGATGAAGGAAAGATTATGGGAGGAGTCGTGGTCTGGAGGTGAGTGAGAAGGGAGTCTGAGGGAGAGGTGTTTGTCTGCCTGTCTGCATTTCTTTGTGTCTGCATCACTCCCTCCCCTGTTGTAAAAGAACATGTTTTTAAGAAAACTGCTGATCATGTTTGAAATAAAGACGCTAAATAAACTGTTCCTGGTTTTTCAAGTCGGATTTTGAGTGCCCATATTTTCTGAAGTGATCATTATGACATGTTAACGAAGCAATAGAAAGGTGCACGATAATCAAAGGGAAGATGGTAATGTTGCTTATAGCCCAGCCGAACGCAAAGGGCCATATCAGGGCTGTCACCACGTTGAAAATAAATCACAAGTCACAAGGCAAGAGGGTCTAAAATGGAAGACAGGTCAGTTACAGAAACAAGATCCAAACTTTCAAACTTGAAACGTTATCGCATTCTCACTTCTTCTTTTAAGCAACAACTTTTCATTCGTCCTCTCTTCTGCTTAGATTAACATTCTATATTCCGAGATGAAAAAAAAAATGAAAATGAATGTAAACATCACATGATTTCATTTTACAGATGGCTTCGGTTTTTTTTTTTTTTGTTTGTTTTTTGTTTGTTTTTCTCGTTTGCGGAGATGCACGTCTGGGGCATAGAAAAAGAGAGAAATGATTTCCGTTCTTTCTGACTCACTCTACGCGACGGTCTGACTGCTAGACGTGGTCATCATCTGATGTTTGCGAGCAGATAGTTCAGTTTCAATCTATAGGGTTTTTGTTTGCTGGTGTTTTTTTTTTTTTTTTTTGTTTTGTTTTGTTTTGTTTTGGCTGTTGTTTTTTTTTTAATACAATATGATATTGCTTTGATATCACACACACACACACACACACACACACACACACACACACACACACACACACACACACACACACACACGTACCTCGTTTTTTGCCCTTTCACAGCATGTCCAAATTGGTTCACCACACCCACAACTTAAAGAATCCCGCTTATCTTTCTCTTTTATGTTTATTTCTTCGCTTAGATGTCAGGAAGGAAAACTCAAATTCATTTGTATCCGTATTGCACTCAGTTTTCTCATCATTCTTCACTCGCCTTCCACTTTTCCCTTCGCTACCCCTCCTCCCCCTTCCCCACTTTGCTACCCCCCTCCCGGACCCTCCACGCTTTTATCCTGTAATGTCAATAACGCTTTCCCCCCCCCCCCCCCCCCCCCCCCCCCCCCCCCCCCCCTCCCTTCCTAGGAAACAGTCATGGCGGAAATGTCACACTTCTAAAAATCGTTTCACAAACTCCTCCGATTTGTCAACATACATGGCTCGAAATTCTATGGAACGAAACTTTCTCAAAAGAAACTAAAAACATAGGGAAAAATAAGCAAAATAAACAAAAACGAGAACGTAAAGAATCTGAAGATATCAAACCGTCCATTATTGCTACTTCCTTCCCCGTCTGTGTAATCAATCTTCCGTAAAAATGTATATAACCCATCTCAAAGAGAACTTTGGGCAGAGAAACACGGAAAATGCATCAGCACTTTTCGTTGCCCTGCGGGCTCTGGTGTTGGAACAAGATATCGACAGAACGATGGATGGGGTAGACGCTGATAGATCCCATTGTGATATACCTCATAGCAATTCATGAGCACTAGGCCAGAGTCTAAAATCACACTGCGGGGAACTACGAGGCTGCCTGTTCCCTCGCACCTCTCGGCAAAGAACTGAAGGAGACCCCCATCAGTGCCTGTCACTGCCACAGGATCAGAGGCATCCACTCTTCAAATCCAGTCTATACGTCCAACGCTTGTGGGCACAATGCGGATAAACGATACAGCAGAGGTCGTGAATACACATACGTCTTAGAAGAGTTTCTTTCACTGTTGGAATTTTTTTACCACCACTACGCGAACAGAGGCTGGGCCAACACCATGGAACGTCAAACATCAAGATGAAAGTGTACCAAGCCTTTGCGCTGAACACTCATCTATAGGGAAGCGAAGCGAAGCATGGGCCCTGTACTCTCAACAAGAACGGAGACTGAACGCCTTCCACCTGCGCTGCCTCAGAAGACTCCTGGGCATCACTTGGCAGGACTGCTTCACTAACGTTCGCCATGCGGACACAGAAATGCCTGTGCTGACTTGGCATGGACGCATCCCAAAGGACATGCTGTACGGCGAGCAGGCTACAGGCTCCAGACCCACAGGGCGGCCAGACCTATGCTACAAGGATGTATGCAAGCGAGACCTGAGGGCAGGCAGCCTTGACCCAGCAGACGTGGAGACAGCAGCTTCAGATCGGGTCAGCTGGCGGTCCACCATCCCGGCCGGCATCAAGCAAGCAGAGCAGAGGAGAGAGGCCCTGTGGGAAGTATGGAGGCGCCGCAGACGGCAAAGAATTGCATCGGCACCCACAGACACTCATGACCGAGACTTCACCTGCAGCAAATGCAACAGAGTTTGCTGCTTGAGGATCGGGCTCTTCAGCCACAACAGGCGCTGCAACTCCGCAACTGACCGATCCATGGCGCAACACCATTGTCTCACGAGACAGACGGATGCCAACAACGACCCCTTCCACCCTATCGCTGCCACACACCATTCCAGGAAACCCAGTGCCACTATCTTGACCTTTAAAAGCTGATTCCTTCTATCAAATATTGTTTTTTGACTCAGGAACAGAACAGTGATGACCAGAAACACACACATGAAAATAATTCTTTCATCATGATGGCATTATCTTTAATAATATCGATATGACACAACAGCATCATGAAGTGAATGCGTACACGTGAAAATGCATGCACACGCGCGCGCGCGCGCGCGCGCGTGTGTGTGTGTGTGTGTGTGTGTGTGTGTGTGTGTGTGTGTGTGTGTGTGTGTGTGTGTGCGCGCGCGCGCGCGCACGCGCAAGCACATGCAACCGTGCATATATGTGTGCGTGTGTGTGTGTGTGTGTGTGTGTGTGTGTGTGTGTGTGTGTGTGTGTGTGGTGTGCATGCAAACGTGCATGCATGCATGCATGCATGCGTGCATGTGTGTGTGAGGTTACTGAAAACCAAAACGAGGTTGCCTCGGGAAAGTGGAAGATGCGACACATCGCAAGAGTAAGCATTTCAAAGCACTTAACCACTGAGAATCTGTCACTTCATGTTCTCGTTCTCTTCGCCCGTGGCCTTTCGTGGCACGACGGCAAACAGAGCCAGACAAACCGCGAATGCGAGTCAGAGGCTAACGAGGGACTGAGGTGCCGGGAAATGTGGAAGGGGCATTATGGAAGGGGATGGTGGGGAAGATGTGTATTCAGTTCAAACGGTTTCAGAGACAGACTGAGCGGCAATGTCAGAGGGAAATGGAAAGCGTGCTGAAGGTGGTCGTCTTCTAGCTCTTTGATCTATCTGTTCTTTATACTCTCTCTCTCTCTCTCTCTCTCTCTCTCTCTCTCTCTCTCTCTCTCTCTCTCTCTCTCTCTCTGATCTATTTTTTTTCTCATTTGATTTAAATCAGTCTTACATCTCTCTCCTCTCTCTCTCTCTCCTCTCTCTCTCTCTCTCTCTCTCTCCTCTCACTCTCTCTCTCTCTCTCTCTCTCTCTCTCTCTCTCTCTCTAATCATCCATCTTTTTCATCTTCATCTCTCTCTCTCTCTCTCTCTCCCTCTCTCTCTCTAATCTCATCTTTTTCACACACACACACACACACACACACACACACACACACACACACACACCACACACACACACACACACACACACACACACATACACACACATGTATACACATACAAGTGTTTGCACCCAACCGCTCACACACTCTGTCAATCTCTCATCTATATTTTTCTTTCATTTAATCGGACTGAAAAGTAGTTGCAAGGACATGACATGATTTTGATTTTTTATTAATTCTAGTTTCAGCATTTTATCCTGTACATTTTCACGTTTTTACTCGCAGGAAATGGTAAGATGGTCTCTATGCACATCTATTTTGTCCATCAGTGTCTGTGCTGTCTGTCTTGTCTCTCTTCCTGACTGCTCATGTCGATCTCTCTCCATCACACCTACCTTACCACACAAATGAAGACAGGTGGTGAGGGAGAAAAGGAGGGGATGAGGGATGACATTGCCTGCTTGTTAACATTGTTTGCATCTGTAACAGTAATTTATAGTGTTTTTTTTCTTGCATAACGAAAACGCGTCTCAACAAATATTGTTTTGTTTATTTCTTCGAATATCAAACTGTTTAATGGGTGGTTAGAGATTGTCTTGTTTTTAAGTGACAGACGCCCCACAAACCTGTGCAGTTTTCACTTGGATTTGTTTATGCATTTCGTCCACTGCTATCTTTCCCATCCCCCACTCCTCCCCTGCTCATCCCCCCTCCATCCCACCCTCCTCTTAGTCTCGGGCATTTCTGCATATTTTTCTACAGCCATTCCAAGAGAGAGAGAGAGAGAGAGAGAAAGGGAGAGAGAGAGAGGCGGTTATTATGGTTTGGGTGGTAAAGGGAAGTGGCTGGTCACCAAAACAGGCCTATCGTTGGAGATAGGGGGAATAAGAGGGTGGGAGGGGTGGGCAGGTTTGTTGGTTTTAGAGTGTTGGTATTTTGCAGTTTCTCTTTTTGCCGCCTTCATCTTTCCACCAATCGACTGACTGTCACAGCTCTTCAAAGATCCCTTCCTTCCTTCCTTCCTTTAACGTTCCTTGGTTGCCAATATGTGTAACTCCACCCTCGCAGAAAAATGAGTCAATCTGCAGATTGGTGAGAAGGTTTACCTGATGACTCACGGATTCGTGACACGTGTGAGGGGGGATCAGTAAGGTGTCAATCATTGGATGGCCACAGCCTTTTCTTGGCCAGTTGCCAGTGAGGTGTAGTGTCTGTACCTATCTGATTTCTGACCCCACCCTCTTTGGAGCCTTCCAAATTCTGTTAGTCACCAGCTGCGGTCTTTCCCTTTTGCTAGAGGCGTGGTGGTGGCGGCGGGGTGATGGGGGGAGGTTGAAAAGGTAGGTCTAACGTAACCCTATTCTACCTACCCATGCAAATAGACACTGTTCTCAGACTATAAATCACACATACGCTCAACTGTGCGTCCTTATCATTCGATGGAAATTGTTGTTAGGGTTGCTTTGTGATGAATCAATGAAGACACAAAAAAAACAATCTTGATATTTGGAATGAAATGGGGCAGCTGATTACGAATGTGTGTGTGTGTGTGTGTGTGTGTGTGTGTGTGTGTGTGTGTGTGTGTGTGTGTGTGTGTGTGTGTGTGTCTGTGTGTGTGTGTGATTTTACTTGTTCCAAACCAATTATGAAAAGAGTCTACAAGAGTAGGATACTATGGTAGCCCTGACAACCGCCAATTTTACCTCTCTCTCTCTCTCTCTCTCTCTCTCTCTCTCTCTCTCTCTCTCTCTCTCTGTGTGTGTGTGTGTGTGTGTGTGTGTGTGTGTGTGTGTGTGTGTGTGTGTGTGTGTGTCTGTGTGTGTCTTCGTTTTTTTCCTCGTAAAC
>JADBJO010015243.1:37500-42500 GCA_016801955.1 Conus betulinus
ATGTAATTGTATTCGGCACCCGAACAAAATGGCCACCATATACACACACCCTGTATTCGGGTGCCGAATACATGGGCAGATAAGTGACTTTGCGTTCTTTGTTCGCACTGTCCTAAATGTTATTTGTTTTTTGCCTGAAGAAGACCCAAGAGGTCGAAATGCATTGTGTCTTGTCCTGTGCTTTGTTTGTCTATGTCCTTGGCGGTAACCCCCCCCTCTCTTTCTAAAATTTTACCATTTCCTTATGTCTGCATCAACGTATTTTTGTCGAGAAACAAAAATAAGGTTTAACAACAAATGCATTCCCTGTTCCAAATCCAGACAGCCAATTAGCAGTTCGAGATTATAAAAGAAAATATCAGATGATCCGTAGCTAGCTTTTCGGCAAAGGCGCGCTTTGACATATACAGGGAGCAATAGAAAATAGTGTGTGCCTCGCGGCTGATTCGTTATCAAAGGAAGCAAGGTTTAAAATGTATTAAAAGAAATGCCATCATAAAAGATTCCGCTGAAAAGATATCATGTTGCTTCAGCTCATGTAACGACTTTCAATACGTCCTCTAGTTTTGCCGACGTCACCATTTCATGCCCGGGGGCAAAATGAAAAAAAAAAAAACATGAACCTGTATGCACACAGAATCAGAATTTTTTCGAACAGATTGCGCGTGTGCGCATGTGTGTGTGTGTGTGTGTGTGTGTGTGTGTGTGTGTGTGTGTTGTGTTCTTCTCATGGACATGTGCGTTTGTGCATGAATAGAAATCACTGTCATATATTTTTTTTCTGTAACTGCATTACATGTTTACTCAGAAGAGAGACTTTTTTTCGTAAACGTGCCCTTGAGCCACAAATATAATGCTCCCACTTTTATGTGTGAAGAAGTCGCCGCTTTTTTTTCCAACATCATATTTTGGGTTTAATGTAAGTCAATCTCTGAAACTTGCAAAACATCTAATTTGTCAGTTGATATCTGCTGCTCCTGGTTTGCCCTTTTTTTCATTTAAGAAATGCAAGAAGAAAATTTTTCGTTATCTCAGGAGCACACACACACACACACACACACACACACACACACACACACACACACACACACTCCCACCCCCACCCCCTTTCCTCTCTTCTTTCTTTTTACAGTTTGATTATCCCGAAGTGTGAGGATACTACAGCGTCAAGAAACAGATTTTTTTTGTTTTGTTTTGTTTTTTTTTTCGTTTTTTTCTATTTCATGTTAACTTCTTCGATTGCACGCCAGGAGCAAAACTCTGATTTTTCTCTCATCAATGCAACTCTCCAGTGTGCCGGACTTCTTAGTTCACCCAACCTTATCTGTTCCTACTACCCACCTCCCCTCTCCTATTCCTGCAATGTTAAGGAAACATTCCCCATCAAGACGTTTGTGCACAAAAGGTCACATTTCTAATGACACCTCACAAACCCCTCTGCTTTTTGTCAACATACACACTTCAGAATTCTATGGAACGAAGCGTTCTTGGAGAAAAACTTTAACAAAAAAAAACATTTCAAAAACGAACCAGTCACAGAATCTGAAGATTTCAAACAGACCGCTATCGCTACACCCCCCCCCCCCCCCCCCCCCCCCCCCCCCCCCCCCCCCCCCCAGTATTCATATTCAATGACGAATATTAAAAAGAGTAAAAAACGTAAAATGTGTTGGCACCTGTAGCTCTGATGTCAAAACAAGACATCGACAAAACGTTGTATGGTGTGAGAACTGACACATTCACTGGCGAAACAGAAGCAATGTGCCCCAAGATTACAATCAACCTGCAGGGATTTACAGGACTTCTTGTGTAGTGCCCTTGCCTCTCTCATCGAAGGAAAAAGGCCCTCCGGGTCCGTTCCCGCTGCACGACCTGAGGCGTCCACTCTTAACATCCAGTCTACCTAGTGGCAAAGTGAGACGACTGTAGGCGGAAACCAAAACAAATCTGTAATAAATGTGAGCGAACCGCCAGCCACTTTTGACGATAGACATTCAGTCTACCGTCAAAAGCCTGTTTACGAAGAGGTTTGCACTGCTCATACAAGGAACACAACAGAGTACAGGTATACAATTTCGTCACTTTATTGGAAGGGTTTCTGGTTACAGTGGGACATTAATTACCACCATCACCACTACCACATTGTGTGTGTGTGTGTGTGTGTGTGTGTGTGTGTGTGTGTGTGTGTGTGTGTGTGTGTTGTGTTGTGTTGTGTTGTGTTGTGTTCCTGGGATATTATAATTCTTTATTTCTTATATCAGGAACTACAAAACGAGAGCAGAGACATCAAAACTCAGGTGGTTTGTAGGTTCAAAATTGGATTTGGACTAGACACAAAATTTACGTTAAAAATGCATTAGCTCTTTGACACATAGAAAAAGGAAACCTAACATTTGCAGAACAAGGCCATATCTACACTTCCCCACCCCAACCTCCTGCTTCCATGAAAAAATCCCTCATCACTCCACTTATAAAGTAAGCAAAGTCAGATAAAAAGAAGTAATGAATCATCACTCAGTACCACAAACGTGCATCTCAATAGAAGGAATGTGCATCGTTTGTTATTTCATCCCGAAGTATAAAATGTTACGTTAGCAGAAGTCCAGGATGTGTTCAGCGTACATGCCAGAACAGTGACAGAGTGATACCTTTTTAATGAATTCTTAGAGAGAGGGAGGGGAGGATGGAGGAAGGGAGAGAGATTTTCTCGCTCAGTAAACGTGGTCAACCCTGCGGGCAGTTTATTATTTGTGCTGGATCTCCTTGCGAAGAGGAATCGGAAAATTTCCTCCCACGTAGCGGTTCAGAATTAAGTCAGGTCCTGGGTATTTTTGTCGGCGATATCTATCTATCTATCTATCTATCTATCTATATATATGTGTGTGTGTGTGTGCGTGCGTGCGTGCGTGCGTGCGTGCGTGCGCGCGCGTGTGTGTGTATTTGTGTGTGTGTGTGTGTGCATATCTCTTTTCCCTTTAGAGAGAGTATGTGCATGTGACATGTATGTGTGTCTTTCTGTGTGTCTGTCTGTCTGCCTGTGCCTGTCTGTGTGTCTTTGTCTATGTATCTGTTTGTACGCGAGAGAGAGAGAGAGAGAGAGAGAGAGAGAGAGAGAGAGAGAGAGAGTGTGTGTGTGTGTGTGTGTGTGTTGTGTGTGTGTGTGTGTTTGTATGTGTGTGTGTGTGGTGTGTGTGTGTGTGTGTGTGTGTGTGTGTGTGTGTGTGTGTGTGTGTGTGTGTGTGTGAGGGAGACAGAGAGAGAGAGAGAGAGAGAGAGAGAGAGAACCGTTCTTTCAAGTAACAGGACACAGTACATTTTTCCCAATCTATTCTTAAATTTTAGTTGTAACCTTGCGAATGAAAATCTTATGGGTGGAGAGGAGTGGAAGGGAGAACGGGTCAGAGTTCTGAGGAGTGGTGAACAGGCCATTAAAGCTATCAAACGGGTTAGCTGATTGACAAGGGAAACTTCGGGCCTATTGAATTCTAACTGCTAAACAATCAAATGATCAAAGTGAATAACAGAGAAAAAGGACAATGCAAATGGTTTTCTTTCTGCCCATTGTCCCCTGTCTATTTTTGATAAAACTTTCAGAAAACCTCATGTCCATCTGTGTCTTTCTGTCTCTCTTACATTCGTCAGCGTGCACTCTCTGAGCGTATCTCTGTCCTTCTTCGTCTGTTTCTCTGCGTGTCTTCTTCTTCTGGTCTTTCTTTCTTCTTGTCTTGCAATGAAATATTAACAAGCTTTCAGCTGAAACGGTCCTCCTAACGCTCTCATCTTACACACACACACACACACACACACACACACACACACACACACACACACACACACACACACACACACACACACACACACAAACAGATATAGATAGATAGATAGATAGATAGATAGACATATATAGATATAGATATATATATGTATATATATATATATATATATATATATATATATATAAGCAAACCAACAACAATTTTTAAAAAGTGCTCAACCGAGTTGGGAGCGGCATCTGTTAGTAGTAGATTTTTATCCATCTATAGATGAATAGTAGTAGATTTTTATCCATCTATAGCTCGCCAAAGCTATAGAATTTGCCAACAAATACACTGAAATATCAGGGTTAGAAATGGAAATCATTTTCCATACAAAGAAAACTTTACTCCAGAGCAAAAACGAGACTTGGACCAAGAACATCAGAAAAAGTTCAACTTGTGATGTTACTATGGGATCGTATGATGGTGCCGAAACCTGCGAACTTGTCGGACTATTTATGCTATCTAACATTAAAAAAAAAAACTTGAAAACAAATTGGAATGTACAGAGATGATGGCCTCGCTGCATTGAGCGATAGCCCTAGAAACATTGAAAATAAGAAAAAAAATTGTGCAAAATCTTCCACGATCAAAATTTAAAAATCACCACAGAAGCAAACAAAAGATAGTGAATTATTTAGACATTACGTTAGACCTCAACCAACATACATTTAAACCATACAAAAAACCAAATGACACACCTGTTTATGTAAACATCAAAAGTAATCACCCACCTTCCATACTGAAAACAAACACAGCGGCATAAACAAGAGATTATCTAATCTGTCATGTAATGAAACAGTATTTAATAACACTGCAGCTGAGTACCAAGAAGCGTTACACCAAAGTGGCTACAACTATAAATTACACTATGACCAGGAAATGATATGAGCAGACACAAGAAGAACAGGAAAACGAAAATCATATGGTACAACCCCTCCATACGATGGAAGAGTTAAAACAAACGTAGGGAAAGAATTCTTTAAAATTCTGACATCTTCTTTCCCAAAAGAGCACAAGCTGTTCAAGATATTTAACAGGCACAACGTCAAATTATAATACTCATGTATGCCGAATCTCAAAAACATCAATGATTCAACCAACAAATGAAAAGCAGTACAGAGACAAACGAGGGTGAAGAAAGGAAATATTGCAATTGCACCAAGAAAGAACAGTGCCCTCTAA
>JADBJO010015244.1:0-44504 GCA_016801955.1 Conus betulinus
ACTGCCCACTCTGTACAACGAGCATGGAGCCCTATTCCAATGTCCTTCCATATTCCAACAACAGCTGAACAAGTGGTTGGCCCCTGAATGCAAAATGAACAAATCCCAATTCCCCTCCTCATACATCAATCCTTTTCATCACGACGGTGCAATCCCCGCGATGGGAGTGTTTTCCTTAATGGCTGGTAAAAAAAAACATACTCCACTGCCTGCCTATACAGGCTGTTGTCCTGTCTGCAGAGTAAATCAGCCCTGCAATAAGCACAAAGAAGAAAGAACTGAATGTGCTGTTACCATCTACCACTTGCCAAATGCTACTATCTGATTCATGCTTGGTTCCATAACTTCAAGAATCCCAGATCCACTGCCAGCCGGGCCACATTTTTCTGGCTCGAAAGTTAATTTCCCGTTGAGCAAAAGTCAAATCACTTTAATCAGATGTTAACCCCTTTCGGTTCCTTTCAAGTCCCAGATTGGACCGCCTCACCTTTCCTGGCCATTGTTATGGCGGCAACCAATGATGGAATCTCACACAGCGTGTGTAATCCAGCCTGTGTCAAACTGGTAGTGCGCACGGGGGTCTTGGTGACCTCGTTACCCGCGCGGGATAAAAAGTGCAAAGTTGCGTTAACTGTGCCTGCACTGTTTTGCCATCAAGCTGCTGGCGACAATGAATGGTGTAAAATGAAAGGGGAATTCTTTTTTTTCCTGTCCCGGGCAAGAGCAGTCTCCTCAAGTGAGTTTATGCCCGGTCTTTCTTTGTGGCTGTTTAAGCGCGGGGTTGGTTTTACTGTCACGCCCTTTTTCCTCACCATGCCAACCACGAAGAAAACCTTAGCCACCTTTGACAAAACCAGGGCGATTTGCGTGGATACACGATGGGTCATTGCAAAGGCTGAAGTGGCGCTGACGACTTTGGGTGGCATCATTCAGTTATTGTTTAGACTGAATCAGCACGTTTTTAGGGCGACCAACAGCGTTGAAGAGAGGCACGGTCCAGGTCGGCCTAGGCAGACTACTCCCAGAGAAAGATCGTTTCTCGAGAGGCCAAGCGGCCCCTACTTGCAGCGGCATACCACTCCTCCACCAGCATCCAAAGGCAGCTTGTATGGCAAAATAACACCATCCTCAGCCGTCAAAGCCATACGAAACCGTCTTCACACCACTTCGGACTCAGATCACGTTGTCGCCAGCTGTTCGACCCACGCCTGCTAGCACAGCCCATAGGCTGGCTCGCCGAGCTTTCTGCCATCGTCATGTGAGATGGACCCCCAACAACAGTGGTCCCGCAGCTGTTCGCCAGACCAGGGCCTTTGGGGGAGGATCTGTTTATGGTATGGGGTGCCTTCAGCCTCCACCACAAGACACCACTCTACCATATTGATGGAAAACCTCACAGGCATCCGCTATCGGGATGAAATCCTGGCGCCTTTCGTTGTTCCGACCATGCAACGGATAGGACCCATGGCAGTCTTCCAAGACGACAATGCTCGGCCACATAGGGCCCGGGTGGCCGAAAAACTTCATTGTGCAGGCCGGCATCACAGGATGATCTTCCCGGCGTATAGTCCCGACCTCAATCCCATCGAGCATATATGTGGGATGAGTTGGGGAGACGTGTGAAGGAGAACCATCCACCTCCCAGAGACCGCCAGGATCTCTTCCAAATGCCTGCAACTGGAATGGCAGAGAATCCCTCAGAGGGTTCATCAGAACACTGGTCAACTCGATGAGGAGTCGCTGCGTGGAATGTCTCGCCAATGGCGGTGGCCCACACCCACTATTGAAATGATTTTGTGAACTGAACAGATTTTGCGAACTTTGATTTTCGACCCCATCCTCTGTTTTAATTGTCTGTAAATCAACAACCGTTCATTCGATCCCAATGAAATTCAATGTACGTTGGAACAAGATAATGAATTAAATCTGTTCCCAATTTCAAAATCGTGGCTTTTATATTTTGGAAATTATGCGGGTACATGTAAACGTGCTTAACTTTTTCAATGAAATGTTGCTGGCGGCACCTGACTCATGTTTGAGCAGAGTAATGGGGCAAACCTTTCGTCCCCGGGGTTGTGTCGCTAACAGGCAAAACACTACGATTCAGTGGTGGCTACTGAACAGCTTCAGTGTGTGTGTAGAGGTGTGAATGAGGTTAACATGTAGCATCACAAAACTTGTAAGCAGCATTTCAATACACAAATACCAATGATGTATTAGAGAAAATTAATCATTTTTTCAGATTTCAATGGAGTTTAATAATCTGATGAACCAAGGCTTTTCCTCCAAATAACCACCATTTAATATCACGGCGCAGTTTTCAAATTTCTGCCCCGCTTTCGTAAGAGAAGACATAGAGGTGATATTTGTTGGGCTCTTTTGCAAATGAGCGATAAATAAAGTCGATCCCCCCCCCTAGAAAGTTTGCACGCAGATGTGAAACGCAAATTACAAACCAAACAAAATTAACATGAGGAAGAAGTTTTAACTTCGCTTTCCTTTTAAAAAAAAAAGTGATATACAAAATACTTCGCCAAGCACTGCAGATCTCATTTGTGTGCTCACTCAAAGTTATTGGTGTGTGAATACTTTTCCAGCCAAGAATCGCTTTCCAATATGACTTTTTTATGCCTCTCTCCACAGTCTTCAATTAAAAAATCAAATCCAGAAACTTGATAATTACAATTTCTTCCATTTGCGTTTGCTTGGCTGCAATTTTCTTAGATCTTGCTTCTTACACCATTCTATTATCATACTTACTGGCCTGTCTGTCCAGAAGGCACCATGATGATGCCAATTCTCATTCACGCATATTGCATTTCAATACATTCCACTCCTCACACACCCACACACACACAGACACTACACAAACATCACACAGTACACACACACAAAATAAAATTATATCCTGAGACAGATAGTTTCCGCAAACAAACTGACTGAAACTGGTGTTTATGACTGTCAAATTAACCTTTGTTGTACTGCAACATTTACACGTGGCAATTCGGCTTTTTTTTTTTTAAAAAATGCCACCAAATTTTAGAAAGAGAAATTAGCTTAAAAAACAACTGAAAGGAAAAAAAGAAAGAGAAAACAATAATCAACCACCAGATATAGAATAAAAAATGAGAAAAATCTCTCTCTCCCTTCTTTCTTTTCTTCACCACTCTATAGTACCCATCCCAATCCCCTCCCCTCCCTCGAATCCCCTAACTCTCTTTTTCCCTCTTTCTCTCTCATTCCCTCTCCCTCCATGACAATAAGCTGCTCTCTCCCCCACTCCCCTCTTTTGTTCTTGGTTTTCCCAGTAGCAAATAAGTAAAAGTTTTTTTTTTCATCAACATTCAAAACACAAACACCCCCACACACACACACACACACACACACACACACACACAGCCATCCACACATCTTCTGAAATTTTTACTTAAAAATAAGCGATGTTTGCCGCATGTGTTTAGCAGCATCTGTCAAAACTGACATGACAAGAAAAGTTTACTACACTGAACCAGCTCAGTTCTTGATGATGGTAATGCAGGATCTGGCTTTGTAATTCCAGATTTCAAAGCTGAAGAATCATATTATTTAGGTATGGGTCATTCCATATTTACAGCTGAACTAGTTTGCTGTCCGATGGCTAATTAAATTATTAATTTCCTTGCCAGTCTCAATATTTAATATATCTGTTTTGTTGATTCACAGTTAGTATAAAAAAGTTTGCATTTAGAAAGTTCACAAGAGAGAGGAATTATTATTTGAGATTAAGTACATGTTGCACTGTCTTTACATGAAAGGTACTAATGTTGTATTTTTCTGGGTTCCATTGCACACCCTCCTTCGTTTTTAACGATCAAGCAGAACAGAGCAGCAAAGAATATATTAGGTGGTATTAAGGGGATTATCCTTTGTATACAAGTATTAAAAGTTTGCTTTAAATTAGTCATTATAATCGAGAGGGATTTCTTGAGTCAATAACAGTTCCTCATCTTTCAAACTCTCATCGTTTCAGCAAACTCTGTCAAAATGTTGTGTCAATTGATTATCACGACCAGTTTCAAGACCCTGACTTTTAGATTTTATGGTAATTCACTATTGACAACAGTATTGCCAGACTGTTAAGTGTGTATGTCGTGGGGATCTTTCAGTTTCAAACATGTGATTTTTGATTGTGAACTAATGAAACCCTTTTTGAATGGTGTTATTACCAAGTGCTGACACTGGGATGTTAATGTGTTTGACTTTTTAGATTCGTTGCCAGTTGTTTCTCGTGTTAAATTAACGAGTACACCTTCTGCAAAGTCCATTTAGGAACATTTTTATATACATTAATCGTAAGTTAGGTTACTTTCGTTATTTTTTCTCTAATGTTCATTCATAGTTACTGTCCAATAATTCATCTATCTTTTATTTTTGTTTCTATGTAACCACTCGCCTCGTCTCTTCTCTTATTTTATGATAATAGTCTAAAATTGTAAACACTATGTTATTTAGATGTCTGCAATCACCTATATATCACACATATATGTGTGATGAGACCTAAAACAGAATTCTTCCCCTACACACACACACACCACACACCTCACAACACACTCTCTCTTCATGATTGTGTTTTGCACACAAACACATCTTTAGGCCAGCACACGAAGGTATACATTAACACTAATTTAATACGGTTCACATTCTATTCATCACATATAAAACAAGGGTAAACAGCAATCAATTACATACGGAACAAGCTGACATATTACTTCTGAGTCATCAGCTCCAATAAAAACAAAAAAATAAAAAAAAATAAAAAAGCCTTGGGTAGGTTAGACAGACAGACATTGATAAATAGATTGAACAATATGTGTATTTGGAGTGCATTCATTCCAGTTAATCAGTTATATTCAAGTTTAACACCCACACATCCCAGAATGATTAATTATCACAATTATCTAATATACCTAATTATTATTAAGAGACAGACAACATGTGTGTGTGTGTTGTGTGTGTGTGTCGTGTGTGTGTGTGTGTGTGTGTGTGTGTGTGTGTGTGTGTGTGAGAGAGAGTGTGTGAGTGTGTGTGTGTGTGTGCGGTATGTACTGTATGTGTGGAGTGTGTGTGTGTGTGGTGTGTGTGTGTGTGTGTGTAGGCTCAGCCAGCAAACCAACACACTAAAATGCAAAGAAAAACAAAAAAGAAAGTTTATCACACACACACACACACACACACACACAACACACACAAACCTGTATATGTTTCCTCCACAGAAAAGAACATCTCGATGGAGGTCACAGATCTCCCTGGGTCACTCGTCACAAAATGACCACACGACCTGAGCACAGCAGGTTGCCGTCGCCATTCCTGTTGTATTTTCAGGTGCAGTGTGACCTTGGCCTTGGTGGGCAGGCATGAACTCTGATGTGAACTCTCTCTGGTCGATGAGGCTGACCTTAGGAATGACCTGGATGTGGTCTGTCTGCGTGGTTTGGTCATTTGGCTGCAAGGTGCATTGCTGTAAGACTGGCAGCAGCTGCCTCAGCCGGCACGATGGTGAAGAGTGACTTACAGACATAGCTGCAGACATCATCACAAAACATCAGTTTAAATTACATTTAAAATAAATTCACACTCACAGTGAAACATGTTCTTTTAGAGCGTTGGGACTTGCACGATGTGAGACACAAACACATTTTACAGCAGACTCCATGAAAACAAGTTCAGAGATGTTCCAACTGACGTGATCTTTGAAATTCTGAAAGAGAATAACATTTTTTCATCTGATCTGAGCTTATACAGTAGAAATTTTTGTAACCAAATTTACAGTGTGTTTTTAGAAGGTGTGCTTTGAACAGCTGTTGTATGTATGAATTGACTTGTGAGTGGGGGGGAGCCCTGATATGGTCTTTGCAGTCAGCTGGACTGTATAGCAGTATTACTTACTTGCTTAAATATAAATGCAGACAACAATGAACATAAAAATATGTGCTTCCGGGTAGTCTTTGTGCAATAGGGAATAAAGGGGGGGGATGGGGGGGGAAGGTACAGATGTGGGGATGTGGAGAAGCCATGTGTATGATCTACTACAGACACAACCAAAGTAAAAGCAAACTGTTACTGATTCATTCATTCATTTTTTGCTGTATATCTACCATGCCCAATCAGTGGCATTCTCCCCAAGGGGCTATTTCAGGCTCTGTCATACCCAGCCACACCAGTGTGTCCCACTGTGCACCCAGCACCAGCTGTGCTCTGGGAGCTATCAGTATCGAGGACCAGGAGAGACCTGTTACTGTTGTCAAGTTTCTGTGGAGTAGTTCTCTTCGATACATTTAGTGGTTGTCCTGATACATTAGCCAATACACCAACAAATACCACTTCTGATAACAGCTTAGATGTGGAGGGCAGTACGTGTATCCCTCTCCCCAGATGGTGACACCATGTATACCCAACCTTCAACTTGTCTATACAAGAAGAGGAAGGGAGGGGGAGGGAAGGGGGGAAGAGGAAGGGGTGGAGGGGCTGGCTGGGGGTGGGTGGGGGGGATATTCTGTTCTTGTTTAACTTTGGTATGAATGATGACCACATGAAATGGGTGTGCATGTGTGGCGCGAGTGTGTGTGTTGCATATGTGTGGTCTGTGGCGCGCATGCGTGCGTGCATGTGTGCATGCTGTGGGTGCGTTGTGTGTGCATGCGTGTGGTTGTGGAGTGGTGTGTGTGTGTGTGTGTGAGCGTGTTTGGTGTGTGTGTACTGGGTTTTGTGTTTGAGCTTGTGTTGTGTGGGTGTGTGTGTGTGGTTGTGTGTGTGTGTGTGTGGTGTGTGTGTGTGTGGGTGAGTGTGAACCTGTCTCTGTGTGTTGTGTCTGTGTGTATTGCATGTGTGTTTAGTTGAAGGACTATAAAAAATGACTGAGGACATCCTTCCTTCGTTGCTTTTCAGGGAAATTCATTACAATTAATCACACATGCATAGATGCCCAGTCTGACTATACTGAAAATGATGGTATATTCAAGGCTTTTTTGTGAGGTGTGATATATTACCATATTCCAGAAATTAGTTCAGCAGAGAAGATTTAAAATGTAGCACCAAAATGTTTTTGGTTTTGAACTGACTAAAGTATGAGTCAGTAGTATTTGACATTTCATTTAGATCTGTCTTTTTTTTTTTTTTTTTTTTTTTTTTAAAAGGAACTGGAACTGCACACTGATAAAAAAAAATTATCACTGCACTTTTTGTTTAGTAACTGGCAGTAAGGTTTGGGTTTTAAGGGCCCCCCTATTCAATTTTCCATCTGATATTTCTTTCATACTATATCACATTACGATCAAGTAAATACAAAACTAAAAAAATGTAAATTTATGCTCATCTGGAATTGTGAACAAACATTCACAGTGTTTTAAAATCGCTTTGATCATTGATGGAAAGAAAACATGGTGAACAGTGGAAAAATATGTTCAGTTGTTGTGAGTGAGTTTCAAAAGTTGGGGCTATGCCCCTAAATTTCAGGTTTGCTGGCAAAGCATTGTGCCCCTAAATCTTCTATCAAAAGCTGGAGTCTTGAATTAGAGTGTACCCAACTGATGACACTTCTACACTTAGTAAAAATGAGGAGACAGACAGATAGACAGAGAGACAGACAGAGACAGAGACAGAGAGAGAGAGATTGGTTGATCTTTAATATGCAAGGATGAAGATTTTAGGCCACAAGTACTGGGTCTGTCCTCTATCTGTCCTCATCATGCATACATTATTTCAACAACATTATTCATAATGAAAATTCAACATAACAACACTGTTAATACAATTCCACAATGGACAAGCAGACTATTCATAAATGTAATAATTGACATGGTGGGTAGTCAAACAGAAGGAAAGATGAAAACAAACAAACAAAAGCACAGAGAGAGAGGTCCGGGAGGGAGGAGGAGAAAAAAGAATGGTGGCTATGGGGGAGGAGGAAGAGGGATGGTTAGAGAGTGGAGAGTGGGAAGGGGGGCTATTTTTTTGCTGAGCAATTTAATGGGAGGTGGGTTACATGTTTTGATGTGGTGTATTGAAATACAGTTTTTTTAAAGCAAGAGACGTTGCGGAATGGAGGTTAAAGATTTTAACTGAGTAATCAATTTATTGAGACATAAAATGTTAATGTAAATGTTTCTTGAAAACTTTTAAACGTATCCATATTTTGTAGACCCAGTGGAAGTGAGTTCCAGACATATGGTCCAGAGTAAGTCTAGGGTGGTGTTTCATGTTGATCAATGCCCCATGGGTAGGGGAGAGAGCAATTTGTTTTTCAAGGCAGAAGAGCTGTTCAATCTTGTAAAAAACGGCATTGATATAACATGGCATAGTTATATGTGTCAAGACTGTGATAAACATAAATGATGCCCTTGTTGAATATTCAAATTGCTAGCTCAGAGGAAGTATGTTCAATGCTTTTGGGTTGTTTTTCTTTTATCTATTGTTTAAGGTACAGTAGGAAGGAGCAGATTTGCCCTGAGTGACGGATGCGAGAGAGAGAGAGATAGAGAGAGAGCTGGAGACCGAGAGAGACGTGGAGAGAGGATCCCGGAGAGGGGGAGGAGAGAGGGGAGGAGGGCGAGAGAGAATGGAGAGAGGAGAGAGAGAAAGAAGAGAGGGAGAAGAAAGGAAACACACAAATGAAAGCAACAAAGCAATGGTAAAATGCAACTAATGAATTTCCATCAAAAATGTCTCCTTCAACACACAAACAGTAGGTATAAAATAAAATGCACTGAGCCATAGGCATGCTCCACAGATAGCAGTCAGCAGAGTGAGAATGACACACTGTATGAAATCATTGTATGAAAGAGGCACGGGGAATGAATATGTATGAAGACGAAGCAGGGAAGCAGGGAAGTGAGCACAGTTTAAAAAAACAGAGCAAGAAAGGATAAAGAAAAGAGAGAGAGAGAGACAGCAAAGAGGGAAGAAGGAAAGAAGGCCATGAGAAGGCATGTGGCTAGATTACAACCATGGGATGTGTGTGTTTCCTGTTTCATTTTCCTGATACGAGGTAGTAGTAGTAGTAGTAGTAGTAGCGTGGTGGTCCGGTGGTGGTTATAATGGTAGCAGCAAGCAGCAGTAGTAAGGAATTGTTTCCAAAAAATCAGGCATTGTACCCAATTAAGGTAATGTCACACAACGGCTATTGATTTGAAAAACGCGTGAGGAAAAAAGATGTTCTTTTGAAACCGTTGTAACAGCTTTTTTAACGGTTTTATGTTTTTCGAGATTAGCCCCAAAACCATCCTCGGGTCACACAACAGACGTACCTGCCGAATTTCAAAGAAGATCGGGTTTGAAACTTTTTTAGTTTTTCTTATAGGGTTGTGGTGTTTTTAACTGGTTTTTAACTGTTATAAATAACGTTTTTTTTAATCTGCCAAATAACGGTTTATAATTTTCACAACGGCTTATTTGGTGGAAAAGTAGAGGAAAAAGAAAATGATGTCTTTGAAAACCGTTATAACAGCATTCCATAGCTTTTTTTAACGGTTTTTTTTAACGGGTTTGTTTTTTTTTTTTTTTTTTTAGATTAGCCCAAAACCAATCCTCGGATCACAACCGACTATTTAACGTACGTGCCAAATTTCATTACAATCGGTTGAGCCGTTTTTGATGGTCTATAGCGTACACACACACACACACACACACACAGAGAGAATTGGCCCATTTTTGTATATTGCATATTTGATATATAGATATACCCCAATATATATATATATATATATATATATATATATATATATTATATATGCCACAAAGTATCTCAAACTTTTAAGATTTCAGCCGCAGCCCTCAAAAACAAACAAAAAACAGTTAGGTTTGCTGAATCAGTCAACATACAGAAGCATTTCTCCGTTCGGCGTTGCGACGAGAGAGAGAGAGAGAGAGAGCACCTACCGATCGAACGCCTTGTCTCGTATCAAACTCTCTGGCAGACGGTCCCCCAGAAGCGGGAATCCCACTTTTCATCAACACTGCAATTTTCACCTCCGGCATGCCCTGGGAACGATGGCTGGGCCTTTTTGTTATCGCTCCCCTCTTCATTATTGAGTAGGAGTGATGTCAGAGCGGACGACCAAGTACGCCGTCCGTAGGACGTACTGTCTTCTTGGTCAGACGTGTGGGGTTGGGGAAGTAGTCCGACACGTAAGGCGTACTTTCTTCGGTCTCCGACCAATGGTAAGCCTATCGTGTCAATAACAATATTATTTTATTTTAATGCTATTTCGAGAAAAAGTGGGGTGAAAAATTATGATCTTTTGGGGTATCGTTATACACTGTCAAAACACACGAAGAGTTTGGCTGCTCTTATTCTTCTACTTCCTCTTCTTCTTTCTCACTGAACTCCTTGGGGACTCAATGGGTACCGCATTCAAGAAAAAATTCATCAGGTTCCTCCCGAGTGTTGCTTACGTGCCCAAGGCTTGGACCACTGCCAAAAATGTTTTCCCTGTTCTCTCTGCAATATTGGCAGCCCTTTTTTTTTTCAGAGAGTAAGACAGGCCACTGAAACCACACGAAAGACCTCTTGTCCCACAGTGAAATGAAGGAAAAATGACTCGATGATGGTATGGCCATGTATCAAGATCAACAAGATTTGCCCAAAACCATTCTGCAAGAAAACAGGGCGAGGAGGCTTGAAGACAAGGAAGACACCGAAGAGCAGAATGTAAGAGAGATGAGAGGACAGCATCAGGTGAATGGACTGGCCCTCGCACTCAGCGACTGTGCTAAGAGCGTCTGAGAACCGGGAGGAGTAGAGGAAGCTGGTTGTGAAGTCTTCTGTGGTGCCCACCCAACGGTCTCTTCACGGCTCCGAGATAGGTGGTGGCTCCCTGCTCCCTTCTTTTAGTCTTAGAATGTTGAGACTTGCATGATGTGATGAGATACAAAACATTTTTGCAGCAGAATTCCTTGAAAACCTTGGTTCAGAGATGTTCCACCTGATAGCGATCTTTGAACTCTTGAAAGAGATTAACATTTTTCATCGGATCTGAGATTTTATTGTGAAAGATTTTTTTTTTAATAAAAATTTCGGGTAGGTTTTTAGACGATGTCTTTTTAAAGAATTGTGTGAATGAATGACTTGTGTGTTGATTTAACGTGGGTGAAAGCCCTGGTATGGTCCTGTTATGGAATATTTGCACATTGCATGCGTGCGGGTGTACGCACATAATTATGTGTATGCACGTGCAGTCCGTGCGTCGTTACGTGTGTGTGTGTGTGTGTGTGTGTGTGTGTGTGTGTGTGTGTGTGTGTGTGTGTGTGTGTGTGTGTCAGGTAATAGGTAAGGTAAGGTAAGGTAAGGTAAGGTACGGTAAGGTAAGGTAAATGTTGCTTATAGCCCAGCCGACCGCAAAGGGGCCACATCAGGGGCTCTCACCACGTGTTAATCAAATCACTCAAGTCATTAAAAAAAAAAGAAAAAAAAAAAAAAAAAAAAAAAAAAAAAGAACAAAACAAAACAAAACTTTCACACATCTCTTTAAAATACACCTTCTAAATTCGTATCAGAAACTTCGTTAAAAATCTTTCTTCTGTAAAATCTTAGATCAGATGAAAAATGTTTAATCTCCCTTTAGAAACTCCAAGATCACGTCAGGTGGGACATCTCTGAACAAAGTTTTCATGGAGTCTGCCGTAAAGTGTTTTATGTCTCACATCGTGCGAGTCCCAACACTCTAAAAGAATATGTTTTCACTGTGACTGCAACATAACATGGAATGCACCGCGGAGCTTCTCCACCTAGTAAAAGATAAGAATGGGTATACTTTAAAAACGAGTGGCCTGTATGCAAACGGAACAAAACTGTTTCTTCTTGTGTTCAGGTTTGGACGGATTTTAAATAGTTTGTTTTATCCGTCTGCAAGGTCCATTCCTCCTAAATTGCCATAGATCTTTTACACAGGCCTGTGTTTTGGGTTTCAGATCAGTGTGAGGAATAGACAACCTGCTCAACTTTTCCTTTTGTGGCATTCTTTGGCAAGCTGATCAACCATCTCATTGCCTCGAATGCCCACATGGCTGGGAACCCAGCAAAAAAAAACTATGTTGTATTCGTTTTAATTTTAAACAGGTGTACAGTTCAAAAACTTTCAGCAGCTGAGGGTGTTTAAGATTACGGCCAGCAATAGCCTCCAAAGCAGAAAGGGAATCTGATAAAATAGAGATATCTTTATTTACGGACCATTTTCAGAGCTAGGGCCAAGGCTGTGAGCTCAGCAGTGTAAATGGGAGCTGTTGGTGGGAAAGGCGTTCGGTACATCTCCGAGGGGGATCTACTGCACAAAACACAGCAGAGAGAGGCAACTCCGTCCTCAGATTTGGAACCGTCAGTGAAAATTCTTTTGAAGGATGGAAACTTGGAACATAGTTCAGCATAAAGGGACTTGAAGGCCAAGGAACCAGTGGAATCTTTCTGGTACGAGCTAAATCAAACCGGATCTCTGGAGTGAAGAAAGTCCATGGAGGGGTCATCAGGAAACTTGGAAAAATCACAGAGTACTCCAAGGTCTATACCTGCTTTGTTCAACTTTGGAACTTTGGGGTCAAAAACACACTCATATGCAGGGTTTTGAGGTTCAGAAGAGAGACTCGGACAGTAGTTCAAGGCTAGATTCAGTCGGGGTGATTTGAGAGGAGGATGGTTCTCCTGCCTCGGCAGACAAGCTATAAACAGGGGGTGGTGCGGAACGCACCCAGACACAATCGAAGGCCTGGTGTGTTGGTGGATAGGGGTCTAGACTTTTCAGGTAGGATGGTCTGGCCGGCCGTACACTACACACCCATAGTCCAGATTGGAGCGGATCAGAGCCCTGTAAAGATGGAGGAGAGTTTTTTCTGTCAGCGCCCAATCTGTGTGTGGCACAACTCGCTGAATGTTCGCGGTGCTTTCTGACATGCAGTTTTTAAGTGTTGGATATGACTTTTAAAGTTCCGTTTGGGATTTTAAAAAAATAACACCCAAAAATTTGGCTTCTTTTACAGCTGGAATGGTGGAGTTATCCAGACGATTCTCAGGATCAGCAAAAAAAGCTGACGAAAATTGTGGAAATGGATTGACTAAGTTTTAGTACTTGAAAAGGTAAACCCGTTTTCCTCGGCCCACTGTTGAATCTTATTAACACAAAGTTAGAGTCGACGTTTGAACGCTGGTGTAAGAGGCTCCAATTGCGTACAGCGCAAAGTCATCAACAAACAGAGAGGACTCAGAATACCGGTTTACCGATTTGACAATGTCATTAATTTTGAAAGAATGCTCCCTTGAGATACACCCAACTCCTGTCCATGGATTTCAGACAGTGTGGTGTCAATACCCACCTGGAACTGCCGATCAGCCAGAAAGTTTTGAACAAATAGAGGCAGATGACCACGAAAACCAAGTCGATGAAGATCCATAAGGAATCCTGATTTCCAGGTGGTGTCGTACGCTTTTCTACGCAAAGAAAAGATAGTAACCACATGCTGTTTATTGATGAAGGCATTGCGATGATGGTGGTTCCCAGACGGACTAAATGGTCAACTGTCGAGTGGTATTTCCGGAACCCGCACTGTCCACTGGTTAAGAGGCCATCGGTTTCCAGCTTTCACATCAGTTGGGAGTTGACCATCTTTTCCATTAGCTTACAGAGGCAGCTGGTCAGAGCTATTGGACGATAGTTTGAAGGGTTGGCTTAGGGATTGGAATGAAGGTCCGCCAGGAGGCTTAGCACCCTATGGTCCACATATGGTTCAGACCTTTTCCGCCAGACAGCGTTCTGGGCCGGTATGCAGATGCCTCCGATACACGGTCCGATATGATCTATCATACCGAGATCTGTCGGTGGGACAGTTCTCCGATAGCTCGGCATGCATGGACATCCGACAGTGCCTCCAACTATCGGTATCCGGGGCTGCTCTAGAATAACTTGTTTCAAAACCTGATAATGAATATCATCTAGACCAGGGGCAGAATCGTTGCAGGTTTGCAGAGCTGATTTCAGTTCATCGATCGAAAAAAAGGTAGATCGTAGGCTTCTGAGTTGTCTGATGTGAAATTGTACGAAGATTTTTCTCTGAGTTGTTTGTTTCTTAAAAACTCTGTGTGTGTGTGTGTGTGTGTGTGTGTGTGTGTGTGTGTGTGTGTGTGTGTGTGTGTGTGTGTGTGTGGTGTGGTGTCATGAATCAGTCATGATGCATCCAGGAACATACTGAACAATGAAGAAAATAGAAGGCAGCACTTATGAACCTCAACTGAAGTACGGAACCATTCTCCAGTGGCAACTTGTATGAGCATCGCACTGGCCACTTCGGAGCATTGTGTTGATAAGCTTCTGCCCCATGGTATGTTCCTTCCTTGTGGCCCAGAGTGCCTCCTGCTGGACCGTGTCAAGCAACATCTTGAAGTCTGTGAAGACATACTTCAACTTCCTCTAGATATTAGTGGGTTTTTTTTTTTTTTTTTTTTGTTTTGTTATTTTTATTTGTAGATTAAAATTTTTCAATGGTACTTCTACTGTCGTGAAATCCAGCGTGTTCTTTAGCAATGATGGTATCTGCTTATGGATGCAATCTATTCGGAATAATTTTGAGCAGGTATGGCTGACCAACCATATACTACAGTTAAAACTGAATGTGTTGAAGAGCTTCTTTTTGGGGAGGGGTAGTGATTAGTGATAGGGTCCATGGCGTGGGCTACACATCAGTATGCAAGATTTGGTTGCAGATAGCAGTCAGGATATCAAGCACTGCATCTCCGCCAAGTTTTGACAGTTGTGCAGGGATGTTGTCAATGCCTGCAGCCTTCCCTCCTTTCACTAATTCCACTGCAGCTATGACTTCTTCACGAAATAGTGGAAAGTGATCCTCCTTTGATAAATCCTGTTCTGTCACTCCATTCGGTTCCCCTGTGCTATATTTGTTGTACAGTTCAGAGAAACATTCAGTCCACCTTTCAATGGGGTGCGAGCAGAAAGAGAGAGGGAGAGAGATAGAAATGTATGTATACCATATCCAACATCATCACCACTACCACTGACACCACTACCACACACACACACACACACACACACACACACACTCTCTCTCTCTCTCTCTCTCACTCTCTCTCTCTCTCTCTCTCTCTCACACACACACACACAATCACACACACGTGCACGCGTGTACGCGCATACACACACAGTATTATTATGGAGGTAGACCTTTGCGACCAGATAGTGTGGAAAACAATTTTGAATATTTCTCTGAAATTAAGGACCCATGTACTTGGTACCCGCTTTAGGTTCCTAGCCAACTTTTTGCTCATGAACGTGTTCCAGATTAGAGCAATTCATAAGTAAAGTTGAAGCGAAAACAGCGCTTGAACCTAACATGATTGTAACTTTTGCTCCCTGTAGAATACCGTTAACAAAACCAGGCACACGTTAACAATGACCACGCTATCTTACGACTTCCACAATCGTGGGCGTGAAAAGCGTGCTACTGGGTGAAAGTCGTGGTGTTTACATGTGAGAAAAACGTACGTTTACGGTCGCGTGAGTGCTACTACGTGAGTGCGTATGGGTAGAATGAGGGCATCGCGCACCTGCAGGTTGGCACGTGTGGGCTGCCTGAAATGCTACAATGTGCACGTACTTTATTTATTTCTCCTTGATTTAGTGGTGACTAAACCCAAAGTTCCAACTTTATGGCACGTTTTTTTTTTTTTTTTCCTCAGTAAAGTAAGACAGACTAAATAACAGAGAACTACTGCTGACAGAAGAAGGGTGTGTTGTATACTATGGTGGAAAAGGAGACTGACATGAACATGGAGTGGGGATTTTTAGTTCACAAGAACATAAAGAACTCTGGACTGGGATGCCGCCTTGCTTCCAGCAGGATTACGATCATCTGCCTGGGAGCAAAAAGCAACCAGCATCACGATAGCGTAAATACATGCTCCCGCATCAAACTGTAGGACGACCAGATTGAAACATTCTATTCCTAGCTCCAAACAGTCGATCATCAGTAAGGTTGACAAGAGAGGCATCATCATCATCCAGGGTGACTGAGATGCCAAGGTTGATGCAGATGCCAGAAGACTAGAAGAGTTTCTGCAGCCCATATTGTGATGAGACTGCCTATGATGGGGACTACACCCCCTAACATTTGCCAGTATAATGACTTGGTCTTACTGTCACTTGCGGAAATTTAAATACAAAAACAAAAGTAGAGTTACTGAGCTGCCGAACGAAAGAACAAAATGACAAAACAGACACAACGTGTTTTGACCTATTGGGTCTATAGGACAAACAACATATAAAAAACAAAAAAAAACAATGGAAACAAAGACAAATAGTCACTCACTTTTTTTCTTTTTTTACCTTGGTGACCCATCTCCCTGATCGCTACCCCCCTCCCCCCCCCCCCCCCCCCCCCAGTGTGTGTGTGTGTGTGTGTGTGTGTTTGAGAGAGAGAGAGAGAGAGAGAGAGAGAGAGAGAGAGATGTATGGCTTGGGTCTGTGGTTCGCTTGCTCTATAATCCACCTCCTATCCCCAACCATCCAATTCATCAGTAAAGTTGAAGAGAAAATGGCGCTTAAACCTAACAAGAATATAACTTTTGCTCTGTGTAGCATACCGTTGACAAAACCAGGCCCAAACAGTCCCCCCCGCCCTCTCCCCCTTTCTTCCGTCCCCCCCCCCCCCCCCCCCCCCCCCCCCCCCCCCCCCCCTTCATACTATTAGCCAATCAGTGGCCTGGCATGCCCATACTCAGTTCCCCCACCCTCATCTCTACTCTGTCTCTCCCCATACATATGAGCTTCACAGCGCGTGGTGGTCGATCTAGTGGTGGTGAAGGGGGTGGAGACGGGGGGGGGGGGGGGGGGGGGGGGGGGGGAATTACAGAGCAAGCCAACCACAGACCCAAGTCAGCCCCTCTCACCTCTTCCCTTGCACCCCGCCAACCTCTTGTCTTGTGTCAAAAAGAGGTGACTGCGGGCAGATATTGAAACATTTTTTTAAAAATCATCCATAATGAGTCCACCCAGCAACTGGGACAAATTACGAGACAAAACACAACGCGTTTCGACCTCTTAGGTTTTCTTCTTTTGTCTTAGTTCATACCAGAGAATGCTTGTGACAGCGTGGCGATTGTCACAACGCTTGAACGAGGATGATAGGCTTTAGGCAGTGATAATCGTGAGACTGTTTGCTGTGACCAAAGGCTAGACAGTTTGCCACAGCTTATAAGGTGCTCATTCCAGCAAGATCTCAGTTCAGATGTGTGTGTGTGCTCACGAACGTACGCACATGCGTGCGCAATCTCTCACAATTTGGTTGCATTTTATTTCTTTCTCTCTCTTTTTCTCTCTCTCTCTCCTTTTTCTTTTTTTCTCCAACGCTACTGTGGCAAGCATCAAAATCAAAAGAAAAGGGAGACCAAGATAAGTCCTTCGAATGAGACTGTAAACCAAGGTTCCATGTGTCAACGCACGCATAACATCTTGCACACACACGTAAAATCCCATCACCAACATTTGGAAGAGAAGGCCAGTTTGGCCGTTGGTATGGATGACACATTACACATAGCATGCACCCTGCGTGAGAAATAGAAAGAATGAAGGAAGTAAGTATACTGAGTGAACGATACTGGACAATATTGACTGGATGACAGGGGAAACGACTGAATGAAGCGCCAGCTGGCAGCTCTTCAGTCGGCACTACCCAAGTAGGCAGCCAGTTGTTTTAAACGAGCATGGATTGTAAAGCGCTTAGAGCTTGGTCTCTAGCCGAGAATAGGCGCTATATAAGTATTCATTACTATTATTATTATTATTATTAAGTATGAAATCTCACCTGAGCAGCCTCATTTCTGCGGTGTTATTGTACAAATAACAAAGAGATCATGTTTTCCACCTGTCTGCGCCCATTTTTTGCCATTAAAACCATCCTCCATTTCCCCACATTTGCTTTCTGATTTCAAACAGCTATTTACAAAGATCTTCAGAGAGGTGTTTTCACACTGTTTAAATATACCGGAGTGAAGTGCCATATGGCGACGACATATGGAGTCATCCTGCTTTGCTGACATTCAACAGAGTGACATCCAGTTAACTACATCCCAATGTGGGGCTGGACATATGAGAGAGAGAGAAGGGAGGGGGGGGGGGGGGGCAGAAAGAGAAGAGAAGAGAAGAGAGAGAGAGAGAGAGAGAGGAGAGGTGTGTGTGGTGTGTGTGTGTGTACATGTGTGTGTGTGCATTGTGTGTGTGTGTGTGTGTGTGTGTGTGTGTGTGTGCATTGTGTGTGGTGTGTGTGTGTGTGTGTGTGTGTGTGTGTGAGTTTGTGTCTTTTCTGGACTCTTCCACCCTCCACTTCAACTGGCTTGCAGACACGACATTTTGGTCAGGCATGTTACCCCCAGCACCCCCACTGCTTTGAGTGAGGACCCCCAGATCCTTCTTTGGGCCCCATTCCTTTCATATAACTGATCCATCCCTGCTGTGTGTGTGCGTGTGTGTGTGTGTGTGTGTGTGTGTGTGTGTGTATGTATGTGTGTGTGTATGTATGTGTGTGTGTGTGTGTGTGTGTGTGTGTGCGCGCACACATATGCACACATGCACATGTCCTTGTGTGTGTGCGTGTGTGTGAGAGAGCAAGAGAGAGAGAGAGGGTTCACCTAAATGACATCCAGTAGAGTGACAGTTATCAACAAACTCAGTTAGCCAACAAACTCAGTTAGCAATTCCCACTTAAGCACCATTCAGATGCAGCAACATCTTACAGTAACAAACTGGCAACATTACCACTCGCTTGCTTGATTTTCAAATGTGCAATTGAGTGAGTGAGTGACTGTGTGTGTGTGTGTGCGTGTGTGTGTGTGTGTGTGTGTGTGTGTGTGTTGTGTGTGTGAATCTTTCGCAAAGTCATTGTTGTAGTAATGGATGAACTGTTTGCCTGTTTTTTTTTGTTCCCCCCCCCCCCCGCTATTTATTGTTCAACATATTATCGTCTGTTCTGCACAACTCTTAGCTACTGTCAGCGCTTATGTGGCTGACAATGCTGAAGGTCGACCATTTTGACGTACCTTGTACACTTAAACATATTCTGAAATATAGCCTTACAGATTTTGCTCTATATTTATTATTCTTTATGCCACTAGTTATCTGTTCATTACAGAGATATATGTAAGCTTTTCTTCGTTTCATGTATCATTGATTTGCAACCACAAAAAGAGACATTTCATGGCTTTTTCGCTCGAGGCAAACTATGAATGAGACACTGAAGAAATGTCTGAACAAATTGCACCTCTGTGCAAGTCCTATGGTTTCTTCTTGTGTGCAATGAGGCAGCCAGAACTCTGCAACAAGTTGGTATGTGGGACAATGTCCAGTTGATAATGTCCAGTCAGAGAACAGTCACTGTACTTTCTTTCCCTGTGTCTCATTCGAGGAGTCAAAAGAAACACAACAAGAACCAAACCACTCAAATCTTCAGAAAGACTTTAATCGCAAAGAATGACTTTGGTGTAAGGCATGTAAACATGACAGAGAAAAAGAAATAAAAATTAAAAAAAAAACAAAACATAAATACATTATCAAAGTTTCTATTTGTATGTCAACCATATAAAACCATACACTAACATAAGAATAGAGTGCAGGAAAAAAAGGTTAAAATCCACTTTAAATCAGACCAAAAAACGGGCTACATTCATCACATTATTTAAACAATTACAACAGTTCAACAAATACACTGAATCCAGTGAACGCTATATCCAGTTTTAATATCAACAAATTCAGCATTCTTCAACAAAAACTTTCTTTTCCCTGCATATACATGGATACAAATTTTAAAAAAAAATGGGTCATGTGAGAGCATTCTGTGTCTGTCTGTCTTGCCTTTTGCCAGCTTTTTAGCATTCAGATTTCATTTGTTCCACGGCTGACACACTTCTTGAAACTTTGTTTGTATAGCATGATGATTGGTTACAAACCATTTGTCATATCTTCTGAAATTTATGCAAGTGAATACCATTGTAAAACAAAGCATGTAACACTTGAACACACAAAACACAAAAATGTTAAGAGATTTTTTTTTAAGTCAACAAATAAAAAAAATTGAATTAATTTTTGTCTCTGTTTACATATTTAAATGATTCATCAATACTGTTACTCTCTCTCTCTTTTGTTTTTTTTTTTTTCTTCTCAAAAAACAATGAATGCAGAATACTGCTTTGAACAGTACTAGTCATGTTAAATCTGCTTACTTTTTTTCATTGTTGAGGTTCTGTGTTTTGATTGTCTTCTAGATAATTTGTGATGAACAAAAGAAAATGCCATTCTGGGATAAACTGCAAGATAATCTATTGTGAGGAGAATTTGGGTCAAACCTATAACTGATACTTCTTACACATTTTTTTTCTCTATATGCCTTAAACTTTTACGCTCCAAAACAACTTGTTACCATTATTCATCTGATACCAACGACTTTATAGCATTTTTTTTTGGTCAATACCATCTTGTTGTGTGTGCATGCATATTATCTTTGTGCATATACGTATATAACTAACAAAAGAGGATTTAGCCAGTGACAACCCCCCTGAGGCATCAAATATTTTCCTCACCAGATATTACGGGGATTCCAGCCCCAAACCTCCTGAATGAAATGCCAACTGAGAAGTGGCAATGGTCGGACTCCAACTTACAAGCAGCTGAATGATGTAACGCCAAAATCAGACAAGTTTTGAACGAAAAGTGATAATACACAACCATTGTGAGAACTTTACTGGGAGAGATTGACCATCTATGATCTGAGGGAACTTTAATTCATCACATTACTCGCAAAATACTTTTTTTTTTCCACATTACTCGCAAATACTTTTTTTCCAAATAGAATGACAGTTTACATCATCCAACTTTGTAGGTATGTATATTTCTGTCTTAAAGCAGGAGGATTATATAAGTTCATCAAATTAAAGTTACCTGTACTTTAAGGCACACTTTGGTACTTTTCATGCATAAGCATCACATGATTATATGAACATGCTTTAACTGAAAGAAATAACTTCCTCTGCTCTTTCTGGAAACCTAAAACTGTTCCATGTTTCAAAACATTTCCGTAGAAGAGCCTGTGCAACAGAACATAACACTGTCACTCACAAAAACATACATATATCCGTTGCTTTTTGTTGCATACACTTGTCAAATCCATGAGCTCAAACTTCAAAGCATCTGTAAACTCCTGGTTTTTATCCTGTGATCTCATGTGGGTTCAAAGACTGGAATACAACACAGCGTCACTGAAAACACAAGCACAAAATACAAGTAGATACTCAAAACAAGATGCAAGGAAATGCTAACTTAACACACAATGTGTAACGGAAAGTAAATTTTTGACAGATATGTTGTCTTCATACATCCAAATAATATGCAATACACATAATAAAAATTATACGAAACAATACTCTGTGGCTGGTTGTCCGTATCTGTTATGGATGAAATTGCGAATGCTCTTGTGCCCACATGGTTGCATTCAGCAGGAGAATTGCTCTTCTCACTGGGCTCCCTGTGTGCCTTAGAGACAAACCATATCAAACTTTGTGCAACTACAGCCAGTTTGCCTCCTCTGGTCAGACAAATTTTGCAACTAACCCAAAATTTACAAAATGTGACCATTACCACAATTCCCTTCGTGTCAACTTTAATTTCTCTACTATCATTCCAAGCTGAACACCGACAAGGACATAAGTCAATTTTTTTATGTTGTTATGCACTTTTTGTTAATTGTTTCCCCTTTACAATGAAAGTGCTACTTTCATAAAAGATTTGTCGTCACATCATGATTACTATGCACTTTGCGGATCATAGTTCTTAATGTGTTTTTTCTCCCATCATTTCTTTTTTGGCTAACCTTACCCCGTTTTACTGTTTCAGCAACATTTATGGCCTTGGATTGTGATTTCCCCCCTTTCAATCCAAATAGATCAATAGCCTTGTTTATAATTTGTTTTTAGTTTCCTGATTTCCCACATGTTTTCCTCCTCATTTCATTGATTATGCATTATTCATTTGAGGATGTTCCAAGGAACACTTGACAATACTGAAAAGTTATATATGACTGTTTTCAACCACTATGGCATTTATTTATTAATCATTTCAAATTCAGACAAACTTTATGAATACCTTAGACATTACTCTTATGTTTTTACTACCAAGTTTTTAATATATTGAGGTGTGTGTGTGTGTGTGTGTGTTGAGAGAGAGAGAGAGAGAGAGAGAGAGAGAGAGAGAGAGAGAGTGTGTGTGTGTGTGTGTGTGTGTGTGTGTGTGTGTGTGTGTGTGTGTGTGTGCATTTTAAATGTTTATAGTTTCAATACTCATATTGCAAATGCTAAAGCCAAGGTACATGAAAAAGGCTGGTTCATGCAAATGAGTTTATTATACTTCAAGTGAGTGTGCAATGGAGCCTGATGGTATGCATGACTTTTTTGCGTGCAACGTCAAAGTTACCAACAGGTCCATCTGTACCCGGAACACCAAACATACCCAGTCATGAAGGTTTATATCTTCCTAAAGCCCTCATGTCTTCCAGTTGACATGAGCCTTCGCATCTGCATCCATGATTGATTTCCCTCCTGTGGGAAACTGTCCAGCACAGCACCTGTTCAGGGTTCTGACCACCTCAGTGACAATATGCAATGCCTTCCCAGCGCACAGCAATTGCTAACTTGGTGGAACACACCAGCCGCCGTGGCGAAGTGGTTAGTGTCGCGGACTCCCGGCTGGGAGGTCATGGGTTCGAATCCCATCAGAAGTCATGTGGGTTTTTTCTGCCCCGACCGGCTCCTACCCAGGTTGAATTGCTGTGGACTCAGTTGGGAAGACTGAGACAACACAGTCGAGTTTCATCCACTTAATGGGTGCGTTTCTGAGAGTGTTGCTCAAATTTCCTGACCAACACTGCAGGTGCCTGTATCTCTCGGGCCTGGTTGACGCCGGGATATATTATGAAAGGAAGCATAGAGTACAGCCCTGTCATGTAGTCTCAGACCGAAATGGAAATCCGTAGCATCATCTTCATCATCCTCATTCTCATCGATCAGCATAAAAAAATGTCTCAAATTCTGTGGCCCTTCATGCCCTGCTCTCATGGTGACCTCAATTTCGATGTCCTCTCCATGTCTGTGGCCTTGGTTTGGTTCCGTCGGGGGTCACTGGTATCGGCAAGTCCATGGGGGGCTGTCATTGGACGGACGTGGTGGCGCCCTCCAGAGGGAGAGCTCACTCACGCCGGCTCCGCGACTAAGCAATTATTGTCGTCAGTAGGGGGCTTAGTAGATGGTGTCCTGCGTATGTTAGATCAGAACAGGCGCCACTGAACACCACCGAAGTGACTCGGTGGCAGTGCAGTATCTCCTCCGGTGGGTTGCCTCTTGACGACTTGACACTGATTGTGTTCCTGTGGATTGCTGGAGGTTGGGACAGCAAAAAAACAAACAAACAAACAAACAAAAAAAACCACTTGGTGGAACACGCCTCGCTGCTTGACCAAATTTAGTGTAGCTTTCAGCATCGGCTGACTTACGGATAAAAAAAAACACGAAACCAGATCATACCAACTCATTTTCAAAAGATAGACATGAGTAAAACTCCCATATTTCCCTCCATGTTGCAATATCCAGCATTCAAAGAAATTGCATGCATGAAAAGGGAACCATTTTGTGCAAAGAACTCATATCTCTTGTGTTTCAGAGTGCAAAGGTAACTTCAAGCATGAGCAACAGACATGAGTGCTTGCAGAAGACGACAAGAGAGTGGCCACAAAATCAACTTTATCTTTATGGTAGCCATGGATTAGCAAGGAATCATAGCAGACAATGTCGCCAGAACAGTAGCCAGCTAGAAGATTTTTTGACGTCTTCATCCAAAATATGCTCTTGTGTGAAGCAGAGAAAAAGATGTCTAGACTTTTGAGATGAAAGCAAGGCTGTAAGGACTCTTGTGGGGTTCCATAGCTTGAAAAAAAGGCAATGTCATAAAACAGTGAACCAAGGTAAGTGAACTGTCACAACATGGATAGGATTTGTCAAGGGAAGATCAATCTGGGATCAGACAGTGGTGACAAGAGATATGAATTTAGCTCCCCTCTCTCCCCAAAATGTTCGAGGGGATCCTGATTATGTAAGGTGTGGATCATGCAAAGCGGGAATAGCACTAGCTTGGACTGTCAAGTCTGAGAAACACTGTACTAGGCATGGACAGCTGTTGTGGCGTGTGTGTGTGTGTGTGTGTGTGTGTGTGTGTGTGTGTGTGTATGTGTGTGTGTGTGTGTGTGTGTGTGTGTGTGTGTGTGTGTGTGTAAAACTCTTACAGACAGAAGGGGAGAGGTGGAGGAGCGGATATGAATGTCAGGTGTGAGAGGTACAGATCAAGGATATCAACAGATTTCTGTATATCGTAATGTTACATCCACTTTTCACCAAATGAGAGAATTAAATCTGAAATCATGCCCTGCTTCTGGAAAAACTTTGCTAAAACTCTCTCCTCTTCCCCATTGACATCCCCTATGAAGCGATCGTCCTTGTTTATGGAAGTCACAAATCAAAAATGGATTTAGTTCATAGTCACATACCATTCACATCAGCCCTCTTAGATCTAGATGGTTCTCATGTTGGGCAAGACTGTATATGACAGAAATATAAAGTCAAGTTATATTGCTTACAGCTCAGCCAACTGCATAGGGCCATATCAAGGCTGCCACCATGTTAAAACATGCTAGTCAAGTCAAGACATGTCATAGCGCTTTATGGCTCAGGAATCTAAAATCTAAAGGTGTTTGTTTCAAACTGATTTTGGAAGAGAAAGACAACTCTACATGTGTTATACTGAGTTTAGATGAGAAAGACAGTCCTATATGTTGTGCTTTGCTGAACAGCACTGATGATGCAAAGACACTAAAGGAATTAGTTATCAGTAAATATATTACTGTATGGAATATTGAACACAATCATGAGTCGGCCCTGATATGGCCCTCTGCAGTCAGCTGGGCTTTAAGCAACATTACCTTACCAATCATGAGTACATTTTACGCTCAGGTCTGTCTTGTGTGACTCTTTGACACATCCATGACTGACTATGTGTATATTTGTTGTCGACACATGGACAAATGAGTATACTCTTAGCAGTCATTTAAGGTACAAAAGTCATGTTTGCTTTAACCATAGGCACTTTTGATGGCAATTGAGTTCCTTCCCTTGTAATGTTTCATACTGTCTGGGAATGTAAAGTTTGAAAACATGGTTTTAGAGAGCAATTTTAAAATAAAAATGGACTGAAAACACCTGATGTCCAGAGAAGACATTCTTTATCTGCTAGATCTAGATCTTGAAGAGCCTGCCGCCGACAGGGATTCTGAGTGGTCTTTTTCACGTAAAAAAAAGTGACAGTAGTAGTGAAAGTGATGAAGCAGATCACAGATATATGGTATGGAAGTGGTATGGCCACAGAACCACATTGCTAGGCCTCTCCAAGACCATTCTACAGGGTACAAGGAAATGAGGAGAAGGGGATGCCAGAGAAAGAGATGGTCCGACAACGTCATGGAATCGACCAGCTAAAGCTTCGCCCCAAACCCAGGGGCTAGCCAACGGCCAGGTCAGCTGCAGGCTTCTTGTTAGACAAGCCACCTGCAGTGGCCCCTATGACCCATGTGGTTTATGGGACAGATGACCTTTTGTTTTTAGGCGACAACACATTTAGTGCTGATCGCACTATCTGCAGGCAGCCAGACAGGTTTGTCTACAACAACTGTGCCAGTCACAACAGTGTTAAGATAAATCGGTGGAATGGTACAAGTCCTATAATATTATGATTAAATACTTCAAAGTGAGCTTTCATTCAGGGGCTGAGTATTCCGCCAGCAGTGTCATGAGAGATGTGTATGGAGAAAGGTCAGTATCCGTCTCCAAGAATCTTCCTGGCAGGTGCATGATCAATTGGGTTGCCTCCCCACATCATGTCGTAAGCTGTTGGAGAAAACAAAAGTGAAACAACTAAGAATGCAAAATGTTTACTTCTCTTACAAAATAACAGAGACAAGACCACCAGATTCAATACAAAACAATATATCTTACAGAATAACAGAAATAAGACAACCACGTTTAATACAAACCCATCTGTTAATATCCTGAACATCTAATCTATAAAGCAAAGATTATACAGTGACAGCAGGAAAGGCAGTCATTTTCTTTCTTTTACAAAGTGTGTGTGTATCCCATTTGTATAATAAGACGAAGGGGTTGAGGGACTGAGGTGGGAATGTGTGCAAGTATAAAGGCATTTTCCTCATATTCACTTTTTTCAAACAAATGCGTTAATCATATCTTGGCATGATTCAATACGTACAATCATGAACATCACTCAAAAATTTTGCAAGAGCAAGGGAGCTAATCTAGTCTCTAAAACATGGTGAGACACAGTAGTTGCATGACACCACATCATTTTCCTATATGAACTGTTATTAATTCTTCTCAGGTGAACAAACTATTCACAGCTCTGTTTTTGTTTGTTTGTTGTTTTTTTTTTTATTCATTCTTTTTTTCTAAGCATGATAAAATCTCAAAAAAAGGATCAAAATCCATCTTTGAATTTGGACAATACTGAAATCTCTGTCTTTGGATCTGGCAACACAGGACAAGATTCTCAAGGGGGAAAAAAAAACAAATGATTCTCTTTTGTCCACAGAAGTGGTCAAAGAACTGTATTAACATCTTGGTCAGTCTCGCAGTGGAAAGGTCCCATACCCCTCCCTAGCAGGTCAGGCATGCTGATCCTACCCAGGTCAAGGAAGTTGCATTCAACACTGCGTCCTCCTCTCTCTCACATACCAGGTGATTCCTCTCTCAGCAGACACCGTTCTGCCCTGCTTGTGTGGAAAAGATCATGGCTGGACAAAGAGACTCTATTCTGAATGGAAACTTTCTGGTTAATGGATGCAATAGTTCAGGCATTCATCTTGTCAATACCGAGTTGAAGATGTTGCCCATTTTGCTTTCAGGACTTCGTGAGAAAGGTGGCACACCTAGCATGATTACAGGGTTCAGACATGCCATAGCTAAAACCTTCAGCCTCATAGTTAAAAACACTGACATCAGCCATGATCCTTTCCTTACGGAGTTAGTTTCGTACTTTTCCTCAGGACAATTCAAATCTAGCAGGTACTGGTACTTAAGTATCTGGCCACTGGTGACTTTCAGCCTCACATCAATTGCTCCATCAATTGGTCAGTCAAAAACCTCACCCTGAAGATGGACTTCCTGCAGCCTCTGGCCTCTACCTGTGCAGTAATGAGATTAATGCCTTCTCTAGGACCCACCACTCTTGAAAAGGCTTGAGGATGACTCGGTCACTATCTCCACATGATGATCTTTTCTAGACCAAAAACTGCAGGCGCAAAGAGCAGATCTTGACAATAACTTTACCTCTGCTGGCCTTTTCAACATCCCAGACTCAAGCACTTGAAGGCAGAGCAGATTATCTGTCCAACTAGAGCTCTGAAAATGTGTCCTCAGAGGACAGATTTGGGCTCTTGTTCCACCCTTTGGCTTGGGTTGAGAAAGGCCGTTGTTAGAACCCAGATCATGAGCTCCTGGGTCAGGAAGGTCATTCACCAGGCTTATATTATCAGCCAGAAACTGGCCCCCCCCCCCCCCCCCCCCCCCCCCCCCCCCCCGCCCCCCCCCCCCCCCCCCCGACCCCACCAAGTAGATATTCAGGCATATGAGGTTTGGGCTCTCTCCACCAGTTTTGCCCTCTAGCATTGCATTGCAGTAGCTGGAACTGTTTGTGTGGCAGGCTGTAATTCTCAATTAACTTTTAGAGATTCTGTCTCACAAACATGGCAGAAAATCCAACAGCCCTTGAATGCTGGACTCAGAGACATTGTTGCTGCTCCTCCCCCTCCCACTCACTCCAATCATTGTTGGTTTGAAGGCCTGATTGTCTTTGTTATCGCTCAGATTACATCAGACTCCCTGAAATTTTCTTTGAATGTCCTTTTCCTTCCTGTCTTTTTGGTGTATATATGCTGATTTTTTCTTTGAATGTTTGGATACACTTTGGAAAGTGGTGGATTTTAGCTATCTTATTGTATGTTTTTGAGCGGGGATTAATCAACTCCAGAAACGCTGAGAAAGATATCTTATGTTGGACTATTTAGCCATGGAATTTATTTGCTGGTTCTACAGTTTGAGACATGATTGACGGGAGCACATCCCGCCTCTAACAGGTAAAAGTGTGTCTTCCCTCCTCCTTTCTTGATATCCAGGCATTTGCTTGGACAGGTGAGTTTGAAAAAAAAAAAGAAGAATTTTACAACTACTTTCATGAAATACCAACTGATCCAACTATTACAACCCCCTCCTGCCTCCCTCTTTTTTTGGAAAGGTGTGTCGCAGCTATCACCGAATCACACAAGGAAGTGACCTGGCATTATGGGCATCTACTCTTGTGTTTCACCATGTTCTACAGGCTTTGGTTCTCCCTTGCTCTCCAAAAAAGGTTTCAGGGAGACTCCTTAATTATTCGTGTCGAGTCATGCCCATGCAGGATCAAGCTTTTCTGTTGGAGGTGAAAAAGTTTGCGTTTAGCTTTTCTGTTCTTTTTACCATCCGGGTTGCATACACCAATGCATCGTTATTTAGAACACATGATGACCATTTATTTCTAAATGTTGTGGGTGGGCACACACCAAACTTTTTCATAAGCTAAAAAAATAAAACCGATTCACGAGATCTGTCTCTGTATTGTGACTATATATATATATATATATATACTTCTTTCATGGGATTACTTCTAATAAGGAATGGGTGTGCCTCTACCAACATCATGCTAAAAAGGGTTGAACTTTGGTTGTTGTGTTTTTCTTTTTGAAATAAATGGGATTGCAACTTGTACCAATCAAACAAGGACCAGTAATCAAACAAGAGAGCAGGTAATATTTGAAATTTAGACACAGAAGTACACGCTAGCTCTCACAAACTTGCACACAATCTGAATGGCTAACACCCACCAAAAACAGGGTTGTAACACGTTCTGCAGTGAGGGCTGTAGGGAGGTTCCAGTAGGTGACCTGCCCCTGGGTAGTGAACCACCTCCAGCAGGTGGCGCTTCTCTTCAGGATACAAGCCATGAATAACATCAGCTGTTTTGGGGTCCATCTGTCCATCGTCATCAGACACCAGCATCAGGATGTGTGTGGAGCTCTCCCAGACCTGACATGTAAATGAAGATTAGGGTTCTTTTTCCCTTCTTCTCCTTTAGTCTGAATGATATACAATGTTTCTGCTCTCCCATACCTGACCCGTAAGTGTAGATTAGTCTCTGTTTTTTTTCTTCTATAGTCTGGATTTTCTTTTTCTTTTTTGCTGGCTGATACTCCTGTGGACACTGCCTGTGTAGCGTGACTTCCTTCTTCCTGTAGCCATTTACTTCCGTTTGCAAAAAACCGCGCGAGTCGATACGTGCCGTGGTTCTCGAGTTACGAATTTTTAAAGTTTTGAGGTCGAAAAATGCTGTTTTTTCACCGTGGCTAACCTTGAGTTCTGCCGTTCTATAATGAGATTTAGTGATGGAGATACTGTGTTTTGTAGGATTTACGGCATAAGACTTAGTGAAAGTGCTGCTGGGTAATGAAGCTTAGAGTGACCTAGATTTCGACTGGGATGAAGTTCCAGGTATGATGAACAACAATTCGGAAGAAAGTTCTGAAGAAGATTTTTTTTATTTCCCGAGTAAATGGCTCATGTGTGATTCTTCAAACTTACGATATAGCAACATATATATTCGTAGGAATTTTTAAAATTATTTTCATTTCGTTATTTCCTTTCCTCTCTTTTAAATTAATTTTTTAATTGGGTAACCATGTTCAAATTACGGAGTTACTTACCTTGCCGACGGTTTAGTCTGAATGATATACGATGTTTCTGCCCTCCCATACCTGACATGTAAGTGTAGATTAATATAATCTTTTTTCTTCTGCTTCAGTCTGAATGATATACAATGTTTCTGCTATCTCATGCCCTCTCCACTTTTCATTTGAACTGTGTGCTACAACCCTTTTGTAAACACATTCAATGGGTAGGGATTCTGCTATGCCTTCCAACTATGGAAAACTTGCCCACACAGTGTTAAACTTCATGATGCTTCTTGGGTCCACCAGTACCAAGAGGCACAAAAAAGTCTTTATATTACAAAATTCACATATCTTTTGAGAATATGAATTACTCTATGTCAGCTAGTTTTGGTATCTGTGCATAAAATGGAAAAGAACTAATGGGTTGTGTCATTTGAACCATTTCATTTTGATGAAGTGCAGTTCCTGTGGATCCACGCCTTAAAGAGCTGTAACTGGATATCATAGCACATTGAATAGGGCCCAGTGGACCTGCATTTTCTGTCAAAGTATCAGCTCTTGAGGACTCTGATAGGTATGAGTCCACCAGGACTTGCAACATTTGAAGAGGGATAAGCACAGTCAAAACACATAGTAAACCCTACGTCAAACTAATGGAAACTGGGGAATCTACTATGTCCAGACTTTGTGATCAGAAGCAACGTCTGGCCAAGGTTAAGCAATCTTCTTCTGTTTTATCGTTTAAAAACGGATCCCTAAAAAGACCTGAAAAACCTGACTTTCACGCCAGTTCTCTAATTAATACACACCTGCGCAAGACTCTTATCTGGGATCTGTGCACTTATGTACATAGTGAAGTGAAGAGAAGGCTGGCACTGGAAACCTGTGAGTTTGTGTATTTGCATGTGATTAGTCATGAAGTCAAGTGATTTCACCGTCAATGAGGAAAATAGAAAGTGGTCTAATCAAACCGGGGCATGCAATTCATCTTGTCCTCTCACGTCTGGCAAACCAAGTGCCCTGGAGGACACTCAGTAAAACGACGAAGAGGGCAGCCAAAACTGAACTGGCAACAGACCATTCAGCATGACCTCAAAAAAAATCTATGGAAGCTGGAGCAACATCTCAATGCTGACCGCTGACCAGTTCTGTTGGAGAATGATGACAGAGCTTTAAAGTCAGAAAACGTGGATAAGTGTTGTATAGTGAAGCTGGCTGAATGTATGAAATGTTAAAGACAAACATATCGTGATCTCCAATCTGAATAGTAGCAAAAAAGACTGTGCAGGAGGGTATGTGTGAACACACTCAAACAGTCTGGCACTTGATTCCAACAAAATGTCTTTTCATGACCATTTCTAGTGAATTACTGCAAATAACCCAACTCAGGGGTCACAAAGTCCAAATGCTGAAATACAATCTTTAGTGACATTGTGTGTCGTCAAAAATCATGTAAGGTATGCTAAATTTGTAAGGTTACAGATTTGCGTACCAGTCATTTCAGCCCTCCAAAAACAGCCAAACGCAGGCTTATTCTATTGGGTGTCAGCACTAGCAGTCCTTAGCCATAAATGTAGACCCATGATGGAGTCAACACTGGAACTGTTGCTGGATGTTTGGTGGTCATGATATATACACCCATCTTGTGTCATTGTGTCAAACTTTCTTCATCACCTGGATCTGACCAGCAGTGTTTAAATTCTGAGCATATTCAAGGAGCAGACTAATCTCTGCAAAGATCACCAGAAAGAGCGGGGACAGATTGAGAAGAATAAAATCATCTGAACACAGAATCTGAAAAAAAAGAACAACAATTAATATATAAAGGAAAAAAATCATAGTGAACGAACAGGAGAAATTACTCACTGGGATTAACTGATCGATTGTATAAGGGAACGCGTGTCTCACTTCCATTCCGTCCGCTGAGTGCCGTAGTTTATTCAACTGTAGCCTGCACACACATGGTGCTGACACAAATGGACACACGCACAGACAGGGCTGCCAATGGACAGCAGTGCACTGAAAACTGATTCTCAAAATTTTCTAGGTGGGTAGGGTTGGGGTAGCGGGGATGGAGCAGGCAGGGGGGGGGGGGGGGGGGGGGGGGCAGTTGGGGGGATGTCTTAATGTTTGCAACTAACAATCCATCCATCGATCTGACCATCCACTTGCATGCCCATCCACCCACCCACCATGCATTTGCAAGAAGAAACCGCATTTTTAGTTGTTGTAATCTACTTGTCACCATTAGTTATGACTTATTTTCGAACACACGTGGCAGTGACACAACCTTTCAGTCTCATATAGACAAAATATGTTTCACATGACCTCACCTGCCAAATTTCATACTGTCTAGGTTCACATATATATTTGTGGTAAGATATCAATCATATCATACAAACTTTGTAGCAAAGTCTGAAGTAATCCAAATTACACAAGAAATCTTACATCTGAGAAACTGAACGCAATAAGGTTTAAAAGAAAAGAGAGCAATTAAAGGAAGTTCTAAGCTAACATGAATCAGAAAAAGCAAACACTCACTTTACTCCTCTTAGAAGTGTAGTTCCATCTTTCCTGATCACGTCATCTCATAAGGCATTCCAGGGCTATTTATGGACACGACAGCTTTCACCTGGAACATACAATGCCTGTCTATAAATTCCTCTTGGGAAAAAAAACTTCAGAGGCATCTATTTCTTTTGCAATGTTGTCCTACTCATGTTTATAGAGAAAACCGTAAGGCATCTTTGTGTTACCTCATTCAAGTAACAGAATAATCTTCTCCCAAAACAAATTTGAAAGCATACAGATAAAAATCTTTGCAAAATTCCAATGTGTTGATCTGTTCTAAATCTATGTATGTGTGTGGCTCTAGAGCTGATTCAATTCAATTTGTTTGTGTTCAACTCTAGTTTCCCTGAATGCAGCTGCTCTGTTACGCTCACATGTCTTTGTGCCCTGGGCACACTGTTGCTTCCACTGTGTTCTGTCAAAGGCGAATTCTTCCCAGAAAGCAGCAGCATCGCTGTTTCAGCTTCTGAGGTTGGCCTTCAAGGTGTCTTTGTATCTCTGGAGAGGCCTCCTTTGGTCACATTGTCCTTCCTTCAGTTGTCCACAGAGAAACATCTTTTGAAATCTGCTGTCCTCCATACGGACAATGTGTACTGTCCATTGGAGCTGGCTTTTGATGAGTATACACTCAATGGTGGGCAGGCCACACTTCTTCTGAACCTGTAGGTAGGGACACTCTGTCTTGCCATTTGATGCTGCAGATCTTGCGCAAGCATTGATGATGGAACTGTTCGAGTTGTTGGATGTGTGTCAACATGGTCCAAGTCTCACAACAGTAGAGAAGAGCACTCAGAACCACAGCTCTGTACACAGTGACCTTTGTGCGCAGTTTGATGCCATGGTCTTGCCACAGACTCTTTGACAGTCTGCCAAAGGCAGAGCTGGCCTTTGAGATGCGCAAGATCACTTCTGCATCCAGAGATTCGTTGTTGCTTACAGTGCTGCCCAAATAGCAGAACTTGTCCACAGTTTTGATCTCTGTGTTGTTGATGATGACAGGTAGCGCTGGAGCACTGCCAGTTCCATATTTACTGTCTAAAAAAATTGTGCAAACAAACAGATTTTTTTTTTTTCATTGAACAGACTTTTCCCCCCTCCCCTACCCCCTATCTTATAACCCCCTTTCTTGAGTTTGAATGATTCTAAAATCCATCAAATAAAAGCAGTAGGATTCAGGGGAGGGGCTCACTGATACATAACTCTGATATATTTACCTGAGGACACTGCCAAGCCATGATCAGAGCAAGTGAACCTCCTGCTGACACTCCCACACAACACCAATCCCACCATCCTTCACTGCTCTGTGAGAGCTGAGCCATGCTGCTGCTTCCTGTGGGACACACACACACACACACAAACACACACACACACACACACACACACACACACACAAAAGTAGTATTCTACAAAGTTATTTCATTCCTTTTCAAGGCAGAGTAAAGAAAAACAACAAGTCCAAAACAATGTCAAGTAGTATCAGTAATGTCAAACCGTATCAATGTGACAGAAGCATTTCATTTTCACACCTGTACATGGCTCAGATCATGAGTTTCAGTTTCAGTTTCATCAAGATGGTGTCACTGCGTTCGGACTGGTCCATATACGCTACACCACATCCGCTGAGTTTTGAGACCACACTGTGCATGATTTTAAGCTAATGGATAAATGAATTAATATCTAAGATGAGAGCATTTAAAAAGAGAGAGAAAAAGGAAGCAGAGACATTTTCCAAATTCAAGCAGTTGTCCTCAGGATTTGGAAAGTTGAAAGACTGACAAGTGAAACTGACTGTGGACCCAAAGGTCAAACCTGTTGCACAGCCAGTACGACGAAAACCGTTTGGCCTAAGAGAGAAGGTGGAAGTGAAGATCAAGGAGCTTGTGGAAAAGAACATCACTGAAGCAGTAGAGAAACCAACTTCATGGGTTAGCCTGATAGTCATCATTCCAAAACCCAACAATGACATTCGCTTGACAGTGGACATGCATCGGGTAAATGAGGCTGTGTGGTGAGGGAGCGTCACCCGATTCCTACAGTGGATGAACTCTTACAAGACATGTCTGAAAGCAGAGTGTTCTCGAAGCTGGACCTGAAGCTGGGATACCACCAGATAGAACTACACCCAGATTCCAGGGACATCACATTCGTGGCCCATTGTTGCTTGTTCAGGCACAAGCATTTGGTGATAAGAATCAACACAGTGCCCAAAATCTACCAGCATGAGGTTCAGCAAGTGGTACAGGGCATTCCAGGTGTCGCCAATCTTTCAGATGACATCATTGTGCATGCACCAGACAGGAAGCAACATGATGAGAAGCTCCATCAGGTGCTACAATGCTTTCAGGATGCAGGCCTGACGCTGAAAAGAAGAGAAGTGTCAGCTGAGGAAGACTGAGGTTGAATTCATGGGGCACATGTTGACAACCAACAGCATCAATCCAGTTGACTCGAAGGTAGAGGCGGTGAAGAAGGCACGTGAACCTGAGACAGTTAGCGAGGTCAGGAGTTTCCATGGACTTGTAAACTTCTGTGCACGGTTCATACCAAACTTTGCAACTTTGACAAAGCCATTGCAATGACTGACACGAAAAGAACCATCCATTTGTGTTTGGCCGGGAACAGAAAAAGCGGCATTCCAGTTGTTGAAAGACGCGCTGGCCAGTGCCCACACCTTGGGGTACTACAACCCAAAGGCAAGGACGCAGATCATCACTGATGCATCGCCAGTCAGAGTTACTGACATTCTGGTGCAGAAGCATGCAGATGGGCCCCTGCGTGATCAGTTACGCCAGCTGATGTCTGACTGACGTGGAGAGACGCTACTCACAGACGGAGAAGGAGGCCCCTCGCAATAGTATGGGCACGTGAGAAGTTCCATCTGTACATCTATGGGTTGCAGTTTGATATCCTCACAGACCACAAACCCCTCCAGGCCATCTACAGACCTCGTTCAAAGCCCAGTGCACGCATTGAGCGGTGAGTCCTCTGACTTCAGGCCTCCTCCTTTGATGTGGTCTACATCCCAGGGAAGAAAAATGTTGTGGACTCTCTCTCCAGTTTGCTGCAGACCACTGCGTCACGTGTGACCTCTGATCTTGTTGTGGAAGCAGAAGCACATGTGTGCTTCGTCACTAGCGCCACACCTAATGCAGTGACGGCTGAGGAGACTGAGCAGGCAGCAAGCAAGTGAAGATGACAAGCTGAAAGCGGTGAGACTTTGCATCAAGTCAGGGCAGTGGCAGAACTGTGACAAACTGTTTGTTACTGTGAGTCCTGAATTATGCACCATGGGAAACCTTGTGCTGAGGGGATCCCATCCTCATCACCATTGTTGTATACGCCTTACACACGTGGATGGCACCCAACAATCATAAACAAGCTAAATTTAATTCCAGTTTCCACGCTCGTTTTTATTCGGTCACCATTTACATTCCTCCAAGTCCCTGTAACTCCCTATCTTCTTACTGCGATCTACCGGAACAGGGTACATGGATACAACAGTGGTGTAAGAAAATTTCACAGATTCTCAAGAGTAAATTACTTACTTACAAACACTTATGAGATTACAATTTCAAGATGAATATTATTGTAATTCTGACAAGAATTCTCTTGCATTAAGTCTGAACTGAAAAGAAAGAATACAGTGTCCACACACTTCCTTCTTCATTCTTATCCTTTCTTCAGCAGAACAAACCTGAGACTTCTATTCATGGACAGAAAAAAAAAACAAAACAATTTGCCCATAAAATACAATCAAATGAACTGCACCAGGCATACTTTCTTTGAATAAGCTGGGACATTAAAATCGAAATGTCTAAAGTCTCAAGGGAAAAGTGATGAAGATACAATACTGGATACCCTGAAGTGGTTTTGGAGTCAGACCCAAGCAATCCACACAAAAAAAGTAAAACAAAAAAAAACAAAAAAAAAAGAAAAAAACACTGGAAATGGACAACAAGCAGCAGATATTAAGAAAAAAATTCATGATTACAATGATCTAATTTGTGGTGCATGATATTACCTCAAAGTAATCAAACGTAATGTCCTTGACATGTGTAGGAAGGTCTTCATAAGCGAAGAAAGGTAAAGCCAGTGCAGCAAAGCCATGTGATGCCAGCAGAGCAGCACGTGTTTCCATGAGACCTCCGGCGCCACCAAACATATCGATCACGCCTGGATGGGGGCCATCTCCTGTGTCACCATCACACACAGCTCTGTCTAAATACGCAACTTATGCTGTCTGCTACTGTGTTAACTAAAGTATCTAATTTCTTTTTTTTTTTTTCTTGACTTTCATGACAGCAGAACTCTGATCTGCAATGGAAAAATATTATAAAAGTCATCCACAGATGTCAAATAGAAAAATCTTTAAGAGTTAAGAAATGGGGAAAAACTATAACTGAAATTAAATAATTAACTTATAGCAAAATACCCCAGTTGCGTTTACAAATGGGCAAAAGCAAACATGTAAATAAAATCAAAATATAGAAATCAAAAGTACATAACAAAAATCAACTTTTGGTAAATCCACTGAGCCTTGAGAAACAATGGTCGATCATAATTCCAAATAACAAACACCAAAAGCAGGGTAATTCTTGCTCCCATAATGAGATAATTACACGCCCAGAATTCTAAACAAATGCAGCCTACGACACCAAATTGCCAAGCACAAACGCCAATACAGAGCGCACAATACAAACAAGGAAACATCCTCCCTCCCCACATGTGTTCTGAACTTCTCCACATAGCACATACCTGAAATACGTACACACAGCAACAACCAGAGAAATGAACTGACACAAGTTCACAAGTCAAGACTGGCACAGCCTTTTCAACACACATATGAACAGAAAACCTCAGTCGGACTGGTATGAAAGGAAATCTTAAATGAGGCAGAGAACAGTAAACAAATTCAAAACATTCTATGTATCCCTTTCCATCGTTTGAATTTTGTGCCAAAATGCAAAAGTAGCAAAATTTTCCTTTCAAAAATAAAATAACACAAAAAGTGCACCACACTCACACACAGAAGTAATGATCTTCAATTAAACACAAAAAAATAAACAATAAAAAAGCAAAAAAAACAGCATAAAAAAGCAAAAAAACACCAATCAACCAAATTACATATACCTCATTCCATATGAACTGCAAACATCACACAAACACACTGATTTAAGAGATAATCAGTGACTGTATAACCAGGATATCTTCATGCAATCTGTGTATGTTGTCTTTGGCTATGAGGGAAAGGATGTCAACATACCAGGAGGTAGAAACAACACTCCTCGCACTCCCCCTTCCTTCACAGGTATCCGCTGGACGTCAGCCGCCTTCTTCAGCCTGGTCACCATGGTGCTGGACAGAGGTGTCAGGGTTGTCTCCTTGGCAACCAGGTCACTCAGAGACCAGTGACCCTCATAGAGGGACAGTGTGTACAAGACAGGATCCTTCCCGTTCCTCACCACCATGCGCACATTCTGAGGGCCAGAGGGGCAGGGTCTCACGCTCCAGAAGGGTCCCATGGGGTCCAGGCCTGACAAACAAGTACAGAAAATCAGGCAGTGTGTACACTGATTTCTTCTACCTTCAGGTGTTATGAAACAAACTAGTTTACCAACGGCAATTTTTGCTAGACAAAAATGAATCTGTAAGAAATACTGTTTGAAACTGATGATGCAAGTTGCAACAGACCTGATGTAGACCCCTGCAGATGGCTGGGCTATAAACAACATGAACTGAACTGAATTCTTCAGGCTTAAAAAAAAAGGTAAACTGAAGCCTGGGTTAGTTATTAGATTGTTATGCTTCCCATTAAATTCAGGGCTTGAAAGAGTTCTGGATATTAAAAAAAGAAAAAAAACAAATTCTTGGCACGGTATGACAAGGTGACAAAGTGTTTGTTGGTGTAACAGGTGTGCCCCTATAGGGAATCAAGGCTATGCCCTTTCAGATTCTTTTGTTGTTGTTGTTGTTGTTGTTGTTGTGGTTGTTGTTGTTGTTGTGTCGTACCCTGGCTAAAAGACTCCAGGGATCATCCAAACAGCCAAAATATTTGAACACTATGGTACAAATGCATCAGCTGAGGATGAGAACATTGCCTGTGTGACCGTTTTTTGATTTACCCCATCACATGGGCAGCCAAACTCCGACTTCAGGGGACCAGATTCTTTTAAAAATCAGAATAAAATGTGTCCAGTCTGATGCCTTATGGACAGTCTGTCCATATTTTTCATCCAAAGAAATAAATGGAAAACGAAGCGATTTGATGCTGCCTGAGCCAAGGTATTACCCGTGTTACATCTCACTAAACTGCCGCTCATACATCTCACTAGACTGCCATTCAATTAATGATAAAGAGTGTCATTTTTTTTCACTCCTTCTTTTCTTCTATTTATTCTGCATCTCTTGCTTCAGAGTTAGGAGAGGAAGGGCAAGAGCAGATGATAGTCTGCGACCTCCCCTCCTCTAATTTTGTCATCGGAAAGCTGGTGCCCCTCCCCCCTCCCTTACCCCCTGGTTTTAATGCCACTAAGTCTGTATGTATCTAGCTTGAAATCAGTGCATTCCATTCAACAAAACTTCTCGAGCGTGGACGAGGGCAACTATAAAAGATCATCCTTGTTTTTTTGTTTTTGATTTTCCCCGTGTTGTCCTTGCCTTGCTTGGCTGCATCCTTCTCATCTCTGCCTCTTACAAATGATCTGCCTGTCTTTGCTATAGCAACACTTTTCCACCCCACTTTACACACAGTCCAGTGCATGTGCACACACACACACACACACATACACACACACACATACACATATGCATGTGTATATTTGTGTGTGTATGGGATGTGTGTGTGTGTGTGTGTGTGTGTGTGTGTGTGTGTGTGTGTGTGTGTGTGTGTGTGTGTGTGCAAGTGTGTATGTATGGGTATGTGTGTGTGTGTATGTATGTATGGGTATGTGTGTGTATGTGCATGCATGCGTGCGTGTGTGTGTGCGTGTGTGTGTGTGTGCGAGTGTGTATGTATGGGTATATATGTGTGTTTGTGAGTATGTATGTATGGGTATGTGTGTGTGTGTGCATGCGTGTGTGCATGTGTGCGTGCGTGTGTGTGTACAATCTGGAACTGCAAACAACAAACAAAAAGCAGAGAAAACAAACAACAAGGTTTATAAGACAGTAAAAAAAAAAAAAAAAAAAAAAAAACCACCATCAACAGCACACACAACAATAACAACAACAAACCACACCTGTATACGTTCCCCCCACACAAGCATCTCGATGGAGGTCCAGATCTCCCTGGTCACTCGTCACAAAATGACCACATGACCTGAACACAGCAGGTTTCCTGCGCCATTCTTGCTGTGTTTTCACATGCAGTGTGACCTTGGCCTTGGTGGGCAGGCCATGAACTCTGATCTGAACTCTCTGGTCAATGAGACTGACCTTGGGTATGACCTGAAATGTGGTCTGTCTGCGTGGTTTGGTCATCCGGCTGCAAGGCACATTGCTTCAACACTGGAAGCAGCTGTCTCAACCGCCATGATGGTGAAGAGTGACTTTGGGGGACATACCTGCTGACAACAATTACCAGCATCAGTTTTCAGTTGCATTTAAAACAATTCAAACAAGCAACAAACATACAGAAATATGATTGAGTTCCTTGCAGACTTTGTATGACTGGGTGAGGGAAGGAGAAGGGGGATGGGAGGAAGGTGGTAGTAAAGGGAGAGAAAAAAAAACACAGGAAGAAATGTGTGTGTACCATGTACATGATTGAACACACACACACACACACACACACACACACACACACACACACATCACCTCATTTATTCACTTATTTTTGCTGTGTGATCTGCCACGCCACATCAGTGACCCTTCCCAGTGCCATTTCTTTTCTTCCTTTTTCTCAACACACTGCAACAGCTAGATTCGTCCAGTCGTAGACCCAGCACTACCTGTCAACTGGGAGCAATCAGTATCAGGTCGCCATGAGGTGCCCCACCAGAACAGACTCTTAACTGCTGCCAAGTTATTTTGGTGGCGCTCTCTTAAATACATAGCACCATCTGATCCAACATATCCCAATACACCAATAAGCCCCATACTGATGACAATACTGTTCCATTGCAGACACAGCATTAATCTGTGCTTCCCTTCCAAAAGGTGACACCATGTCCAACCAATGACAGTCCCTGTTACATTGTCATTACCCAAGACTGACACACTCATCACTCAAGGATGTGGACTGGAAATAAAGGGCACCTCAAGAGTAGAGCATGAAAAGCTACAGAATTTGAAAATGTTGTTTCTTTATGCTCAAGAAACTATGGTGTACCATTCTGGTCAGACATTTCATGACAAGGCTGCACTCCATGCCTGACCAGACCTGAGATATGCAGACACCTGCAATATCAGTCTGGAAATTCAAGCAACAATTTCAATGTATCTTCTGTTATGTGGATGAAATGTGATTGTCTGATTCCAGTCATCCCATTTGAGCCCACAACATACTCACCTCTGAATAGGAAACCACTATGGATGAAAAAATTCCGAAGTGAAATGTCTCTGTAGCCTGATGGATCTTAAATCCACAACTTCCCAGTCCGGTTCATAATGCTAACTATGCATGACAACAACAGGTAACCTGATACATTGTACATAAAAAAATAACATGTTCATGGCACATTAACTATGAGCCATTTCAGTTTCTGTACTTTAAAATGTGAACTAAACACACCCAAGACGCATATTTTAACAGTATCATTTTTTTTTTCTTTTAATGGAAGCTTTCTTTCAACAGAAAGTTAGGTCTGTTTTCAATTTGATTTTGAATGGATTGCAGGGGTCTGACCACTTAATACAGCACACACACACACACTTTGCCCATTTTTTTTTTTTTCTTATCCCACATACACATCCACTGGCTCTACATCAAAGGCTTGCAGCAACTGGCTGGCTCGTGTAGCTTTTGTCTTTAGCGGAAAGCATGGTCAAATATAGATATTGTTGACACGGATTCATATTATACTGGCTGTCGGCCATCAACCATGAATAATCATTACCAGTTTTAGCGTCAGCTGGTGCCCTCTGAAGTTTTCCGACCTTCTCAGGTCTAAGGACAAAGTCCATGTATCAACACGGCATACATCTATGTTCTGGGCAGAGAGAGAGAGAGAGAGAGGAGAGAGAGAGAGAGAGAGAGAGAGAGAGAGAGAGATTGATTCTGCTCTGAAACTCGAATTGAGAGAGCGAGTGAGCGAAAATTAGCAGAGAGCGAGAGTGAGAGAGTCTTCCATGTATCAAGCATACATCTATGTTTCTGGGCAGAGAGAGAGAGAGAGAGAGAGAGAGAGAGATTCTGCTCTGAAACTCGAATTGAGAGAGCGAGTGAGCGAGCGAAAGCAGAGAGAGAGAGAGAGAGAGAGATTGAAAATCCTTCTTCCTGAAAGAAGAAGGATTACACGTAAGAACGATCATGATGGATGGCACAACATACCTAGTACATTATGCTCAGAAATAGCCTAGTCTGTCTCTCGCATCAACTTTCTGGGAGAAATTTTTGTGTTTTAAACTACCTCCGTCCTCCTGGTGGTTACGACTGAAAAAGACGTTTGGTAATTACCTCCTTAAAAAAAAAAAACTCCCTTAAAAAAAAAAAGAAAAAGAAAAGTAGTTATGACACATGTTATGTGTCAATAATAAGTGATTTGTCGACTTCAGATCAATTTGTGAAAGAGGAATATCATTCTAGACCGACCCAGTGCCAATGTCGGGCGCCACTACTCTGATTTATAAGAGAGAGAGTGTGCCGGTTTGTGTTTGTTGTTGTTGTTTGTTTGTTTTTTGTTTTGTTTTTAAACATTTTTTGTGTTTCTCTGTGCATCACCTTTGTCTGTTCGCGTGTGCGTCTGTGTGTAGATGGAGGAGGGTAATCTGGTTTGCAAGGTCCTGCGGTGTGTGCAAGCCGACGGAGGGGGTGGGGGGGTTGTGTTGAAAAGCGGGATTATGTGTGTGTGTGTGTGGGGTGGGGGGGGGGGGGGGTGGGGGGGGGGGGGACCGGGGGTGGGGGGAGGAAGTGGCGGGGGGCGGGGGGGGGGTAAAGTGGAGGGATGGAGTGGAGTGCGAGTGTGTGTTGTGTGTGTGTGTGTGCGCGCGCGCGTGCGTGTGTGCGTGCATGGGTGGTGCTGTGGGGTGTGGTTGTGCGCGCGTGAGCGGGCATACATACAAATGAATGGGGAGGACAGAAATGTGCATCATGATCATGACAATACTGTCTTATGTCGTTCATATTTTGCTGAAATTGCCATGGTATTTTCGCAGTCACAGGTTGCAAAATTTGTACAAATCAACAATTTGTGTACCACTAGGGAATTTCAATTATGCAAATAGTCATGCATTTATCAGTTGTGGGTTTGAAAGTACTAGAGAGGATGATGATAAGTTGGCGCGTGGAGGTGTTTTTCTTTTTCTTTTTCTTTTCTTTTTTTAAAATTTTTTTTTTATAATAAGTGTCTAAATATCCATCTGGGCGATGAAAAGACATTAAATAAACCACTGAACTGAACTGACGAAGCGCTCCCTCCCCGGTCAGTGCATGTTCACAAAACATGCATATACTCATACTCATGCTGGTTGCCTACGAAAACGGACAAATCGAATTGGTTTTGCTTGGTTCTCAAGATATCGAAACTACTAACGTTGTTTTTTTTGTCTGCCCTGTTGTTTGCTTTGGTCTGTATATTATCCCACCTTCAACAGTTTCTCATTATAACAGTAACAAGTGGGTAGTTTTTGCTCCCATAAGGAAACCTAACACACAGATAACAACTTTTACTCAAGACTGGCACACCATTAATTCCCTTTCAAACTTTTAATAAGTTCAGACAAATACAAAGACGAACAATCAAAGAGGACACAAGGGGGGGAATAGGGGGGGGGGGGCGGGGGGGGGGGGGTGGGGGGGGGTGGGGGGGGGGGGGGGGGGGGGTGGGGGGGGGGGGGGACAGCGCGCAAGTCAAGGCACAACTTAATATTTGTCTTCAAGATAGTAAATAACTTGGCCACAACTTTGGACTTAAGGACAAGGGGGAGGGGGTGGAAGGTTGAAGATGGAGAAACTGGGAACATGAATTTAAGAAAATATATGTAGATATGAAAAGTCTCACTAGCTAATTCACCTATGACACATTACATAAGTTTTGCCTGCCTTGGTCCTGCGTCGTTGTTCCCACCCCCCTCCCCCCTCCACCCACTATTAGATTGTTCATCTTTGTATTTGTCTGAACTTTTATTCAAGTTTGAAAAGGCTGTGCCAGTCCTTGAATAAAGTTGCTCTGTGTTAGGTTTTTTCCTTATGGGAGCAAAAAACTACCCACTTGTTACGGTTTATTTTTGACTGTTCCCTGCCCCTCCTGCCTCATTTCATTCCCCAGGTCTATTAGGCTGAAACTGAAATTGGAGATATTGGTTTTATGGTTTGTTTGTTTTGTTTTTTGACAACTGGTACCGCTGAGTTTTTTTCGAACATATGGCGAACTCATTACCTGCTCATTGTTTTGGAGATTTGAATGCCTCCTCTCGTCATCTGCTCTCTCTGCGTATATGAGAGCGAGAGTGATGAATGATGGCAAGCGTGCTGCAACCGCAGCGCGCGTGTGTGTGCCTGTATGTGTTTGTGCGTGCGTTGGTGCGTCGGTTTCTTTAGTGTATTGTGCATGTAGGCAGAATTGAGTTGTTGTGGTGTGACTATGGTATGAGTATATGTTAATTAATAGTGATTCAACCTTTTAGATATGTGCCTTTGCCGTGTTGCCGTTTCCTTTTACATATGAAAGTTGTTTTAATATTGTGAATGTTTGATGATCACGGTGGCAAGACCATTTGTCCTTTTTAAGAGGACAATACATTCACATTGGAATTGAATTGAATTTTGGTTTCGACTATTTCAAATTAATAAAAAAAAAATATAACCGTCGGACGCAAACATCCAGTATGAAATTCCCCTTGTAAAAAAAAACATTCCTGGTTTTTTCAAACGAGTGACTGAGGGACAG
>JADBJO010015245.1:0-37500 GCA_016801955.1 Conus betulinus
ATATTTCAATTTTTTTGTGGACCTTAGACCTCCCTAACTGATGTCACTGTGGACCTACAGCCTGTACTCCTCATTGTGGACCTACAGTCTGTACTCATTGTGGACCTACAGTCTGTCCTCCTCATTGTGGGACCTACAGTCTGTACTCCTCATGGTGGACCTACAGTCTGTACTCCTCATTGTGGACCTACAGTCTGTACTCCTCATGGTGGACCTACAGTCTGTACTCATTGTGGACCTACAGTCTGTACTCCTCATTGTGGACCTACAGTCAGTACTCATTGTGGACCTACAGTCTGTCCTCCTCATTGTGGACCTACAGTCTGTACTCCTCATGGTGGACCTACAGTCTGTACTCATTGTGGACCTACAGTCTGTACTCCTCATTGTGGGCCTACAGTCTGTACTCATTGTGGACCTACAGTCTGTACTCCTCATTGTGGACCTACAGACTGTACTCCTCATTGTGGACCTACAGTCTGTACTCCTCATTGTGGACCTACAGTCTGTACTCCTCATTGTGGACCTACAGTCTGTACTCATTGTGGACCTACAGTCTGTACTCCTCATTGTGGACCTACAGTCTGTACTCCTCATTGTGGACCTACAGTCTGTCCTCATTGTGGACCTACAGTCTGTACTCCTCACTGTGGACCTACAGTCTGTACTCATTGTGGACCTACAGTCTGTACTCCTCATTGTGGGACCTACAGTCTGTACTCATTGTGGACCTACAGTCTGTACTCCTCACTGTGGACCTACAGTCTGTCCTCATTGTGGACCTAAAGTCTGTCCTCTTCATTGTGGACCTACAGTCTGTACTCATTGTGGACCTACAGTCTGTACTCATTGTGGACATACAGTCTGTCCTCCTCATGGTGGACCTACAGTCTGTCCTCCTCCATTGTGGACCTACAGTCTGTACTCCTCATGTGGACCTACAGTCTGTACTCCTCATGGTGGACCTACAGCCTGTACTCCTCATTGTGGACCTACAGTCTGTCCTCATTGTGGACCTACAGTCTGTACTCCTCATTGTAGACCTACAGCCTGTACTCCTCATTGTGGACCTACAGCCTGTACTCCTCATTGTGGACCTACAGTCTGTACTCCTCATTGTGGACCTACAGTCTGTACTCATTGTGAACCTACAGTCTGTACTCCTCATTGTGGACCTACAGTCTGTACTCCTCATTGTGGACCTACAGTCTGTACTCATTGTGGACCTACAGTCTGTACTCCTCATTGTGGACCTACAGTCTGTACTCCTCATTGTGGACCTACAGTCTGTACTCATTGTGGACCTACAGTCTGTCCTCCTCATGGTGGACCTACAGTCTGTACTCCTCATTGTGGACCTACAGTCTGTACTCCTCATTGTGGACCTACAGTCTGTACTCATTGTGGACCTACAGTCTGTACTCCTCATGGTGGACCTACAGTCTGTACTCCTCATTGTTGACCTACAGTCTGTACTCCTCACTGTGGACCTACAGCCTGTCCTCCTCATTGTGGACCTACAGTCTGTACTCCTCATTGTGGCCCTACAGTCTGTACTCCTCATTGTGGACCTACAGTCTGTACTCCTCATGGTGGACCTACAGTCTGTACTCCTCACTGTGGACCTACAGCCTGTCCTCCTCATTGTGGACCTACAGTCTGTACTCATTGTGGACCTACAGTCTGTACTCCTCATTGTGGACCTACAGCCTGTACTCCTCACTGTGGACCTACAGTCTGTACTCATTGTGGACCTGCAGTCTGTACTCATTGTGGACCTACAGTCTGTACTCCTCATGGTGGACCTACAGTCTGTACTCCTCATAGTGGACCTACAGCCTGTACTCCTCATTGTGGACCTACAGTCTGTACTCATTGTGGACCTACAGTCTGTCCTCCTCATTGTGGACCTACAGTCTGTACTCCTCATGGTGGACCTACAGTCTGTACTCATTGTGGACCTACAGTCTGTACTCCTCATGGTGGACCTACTGTCTGTCCTCCTCATTGTGGACCTACAGCCTGTACTCCTCATTGTGGACCTACAGTCTGTACTCCTCATTGTAGACCTACAGTCTGTCCTCCTCATTGTGGACCTACAGTCTGTACTCATTGTGGACCTACAGTCTGTCCTCCTCATTGTGGACCTACAGTCTGTACTCATTGTGGACCTACAGCCTGTATTCCTCATTGTGGACCTACAGTCTGTACTCCTCATTGTAGACCTACAGTCTGTACTCCTCACTGTGGACCTACAGTCTGTCCTCCTCATTGTGGACCTACAGTCTGTGCTCATTGTGGACCTACAGTCTGTACTCCTCATTGTGGACCTACAGTCTGTCTTCCTCATTGTGGACCTACAGTCTGTCCTCATTGTGGACCTACAGACTGTACTCCTCATTGTGGACCTACAGACTGTACTCCTCACTGTGGACCTACAGTCTGTACTCTCACTGTGGACCTACAGTCTGTCCTCCTCATGGTGGACCTACAGTCTGTACTCCTCATTGTGGACCTACAGTCTGTACTCCTCATTGTGGACCTACAGTCTGTCCTCCTCATGTGGACCTACAGTCTGTCCTCCTCATTGTGGACCTACAGTCTGTACTCCTCATTGTGGACCTACAGTCTGTACTCATTGTGGACCTACAGTCTGTACTCCTCACTGTGGACCTACAGTCTGTCCTCCTCATTGTGGACCTACAGTCTGTACTCATTGTGGACCTACAGTCTGTACTCCTCACTGTGGACCTACAGCCTGTCCTCCTCACTGTGGGCCTACAGTCTGTACTCATTGTGGACCTACAGTCTGTACTCCTCATGGTGGACCTACAGCCTGTCCTCCTCACTGTGGGCCTACAGTCTGTTCTCATTGTGGACCTACAGTCTGTACTCATTGTGGACCTACAGTCTGTTCTCATTGTGGACCTACAGTCTGTACTCCTCATTGTGGACCTACAGTCTGTGCTCACTGTGGACCTACAGTCTGTACTCCTCATTGTGGACCTACAGTCTGTACTCATTGTGGAAGTACAGTCTGTACTCCTCATTGTGGACCTACAGTCTGTACTCCTCATTGTGGACCTACAGTCTGTGCTCACTGTGGACCTACAGTCTGTACTCCTCATTGTGGACCTACAGTCTGTACTCACTGTTGGCCTACAGTCTGTTCTCACTGTGGACCTACAGTCTGTACTCCTCATTGTGGACCTACAGTCTGTACTCACTGTGGGCCTACAGTCTGTTCTCACTGTGGACCTACAGTCTGTCCTCCTCACTGTGGACCTACAGTCTGTACTCACTGTGGACCTACAGTCTGTACTCCTCATTGTGGACCTACAGTCTGTACTCACTGTGGACCTACAGTCTGTCCTCCTCACTGTGGGCCTACAGTCTGTTCTCACTGTGGACCTACAGTCTGTTCTCACTGTGGGCCTACAGTCTGTTCTCACTGTGGACCTACAGTCTGTTCTCACTGTGGACCTACAGTCTGTTCTCGCTGTGGGCCTACAGTCTGTACTCACTGTGGACCTACAGTCTGTACTCACTGTGGGCCTACAGTCTGTTCTCACTGTGGGCCTACAGTCTGTTCTCACTGTGGGCCTACAGTCTGTACTCACGGTGGGCCTAGTCTGTACTCACTGTGGACCTACAGTCTGTACTCACTGTGGGCCTACAGTTGTACTCACTGTGGGCCTAGTCTGTACTCACTGTGGGCCTACAGTCTGTACTCACTGTGGGCCTACAGTCTGTACTCACTGCGGACCTACAGTCTGTACTCACTGTGGGCCTACAGTCTGTTCTCACTGTGGGCCTACAGTCTATACTCACGGTGGGCCTAGTGTGTACTCACTGTGGACCTACAGTCTGTACTCATTATGGACCTTCAGACCTCACTGTCTGATGTCGCTGGGGCCTACAGCCTGTTCTCCTGGTAGTGGACCTTGAAAAACACTTGCACCCGATCCTACCTCTCCCCTCTCTTCCCCCATGCTGTGTTGCTTCCATCAGAATCATTTTCACCAGTCAATCCTCTTTCTCACCCTCATCACAAGCACAGTACCTTTCACCCCCCCCCCCCCCCCCCCCCCACTTCCCCTCGCTGACCATGTTCCTGAGTGTGGATGTAGGCGGAGTTATGCGGAGAACGCTTGGACCCGGGACGAAGAATGAAGTGCTCCAGCGTGTCCACCGTGTTTTTCAGCATCTGGGTCTGCTTCTCCAGAATCTTCTGGTGGGCTTGGGCCGTCTGTGGCGCAGGGATGCATGTGCATGCGCGCAAAAACACACACACATACACGCACACACACGCATGCACACGCACGCATGCACGCACGCAGCGCGCACACACACACACATACACATGAAGACACACAGACGTACAAAAAAAAAAAAACAAACCATCATTTTCTTTTTATTATAATAATTAAGTACATATACTAGCATAATAAATATTAGTTTGCCCTTGATGTTTCTAAGAGGGAAACGGAAAAAAAAAAAAAAAAAAAGCATGTTAAAAGCCCGACTGCATAACAACCGTTTGCACTGAGAACAGGGCGCCACAAATGAACAGCCATGTGTACAACACTTGTTTACACTGTAACACAACTCACAGAACATCTGTAACACTGCTCATAAGATATAAGTAACACTGCTGACAGAATATATGTAACACTGCTCATAAAACATCTGTAACACTGCTCACAGAACATCTGTAACACTGCTGACAGAACATCTGTAATATTGCTCATAAAACATCTGTAACACTGCTCACAGAACATCTGTAACACTGCTGACAGAACATCTGTAAACACTGCTCACAGAACATCTGTAACACTGCTCACAGAACATCTGTAACACTGCTGACAGAACATCTGTAACACTGCTCACAGAACATCTGTAACACAGAACATCTGTAACAGAACATCTGTAACATTGCTCACAGAACATCTGTAACACTGCTCACAGAACACCTGTAACACTGCTCACAGAACACCTGTAACACTGCTCACAGAACACCTGTAACACTGCTCACAGAACATCTGTAACACTGCTCATAAAACCTCTGTAACACTGTTCACAGAACATCTGTAATGCTGCTCACAGAACATCTGTAACATTGCTCACAGAACATCTGTAACACTGATCACAGAACATCTGTAACACTGCTCACAGAACATCTGTAACACTGTTCACAGAACATCTGTAACAGAACATCTGTAACACTGCTCACAGAACATCAGTAGCCCAGAACATCTGTAACACTGCTCACAGAACATCTGTAACACTGCTCATAGAACATCTGTAACACTGTTCACAGAACATCTGTAACACTGTTCACAGAACATCTGTAACACTGCTCACAGAATCTCTGTAACACTGCTCACAGAATCTCTGTAACACGGTTCACAGAACACTGCACTACTGTCCAGGGCAAGCGGCCCGGCCTGAGCCTGTTCCCTGATGGACCAGGTCTAGTGACCTGGGAGCCCTTCCCGGGGCCTCTCTCTTGTGACGATGCACATCTTCACAGAATGTGTCCAACAAAGAAGAAACACATGCGGATATCAAGCCACAAAACAATACATGCACATCCGGTGCATGCATGCACAAATTTTTGCACAAACATGTTAATCCACAAAACACACACACACACATTTGTTCACATACACACACACATGCATATAAATGCATGCACACACACACACACACACACACACACACACACACACACACACACACGTTAACATTAACACACACGCACACAGGTATTTAACTCCACGTGCAGGGGACCAGAACAGCTCAGTTGGTAGAGCGCCGGACTCGTGATCCTGGGGTTGCGGGTTCAAATTTCAGTACAGGGGATTTTTCCCTCGGAGTTAACATTCGTTCTGACTCCATTCTCCATTCAGTCCTTCGAATGAGAATATAAACCGAGGTTCTGTATGTGAATGCATGCACAACATCTTGCACACACGTAAAATCCCATCACCAACTTTCGGAAGAGAAAGCCAGTTAGGCCGTTGGTATGGATGACACATTACACATAGCATGCACCTTCCCCGAAGATGGAGTATGGCTGCTTTAATGGCGGGATAAAAAAAAAACAGTCATACACACAAAACTCCACTGCCTGTCTATACAGGCAGTGTCCACAGGAGTATCAGCCTGCGTACACAGAAAGAAAAGAAAACTCCACATGCAGAAAATAAAGTTTATCATTGGGCAAAATGTTCTGTTCTTTCCACGAAGGCCCTGGGGATGAAATACATCACGGAATAATGGGGGTGGTGAGGGGGGGGGCAGGGGAGAGCAGCTTTAAGCTGACATTGAAGAATGTGATGTGTCTTCAGCTTCAATTCGACATGAAATCTGTTTTTCACAGAAAACTTCCAATTCATATTCCAGTCATCTGTACTTGTGGAGGATGGCCTGGCTGACAGCAGTGTAAAGACCATGGACACGACCACCATGAACCACCCAATGGAGAAGCTGATGTAACAGTAACAGTAACAATAGTAACAAAGCAATTCTAAAGCGCCTTGTCAAAGGTTCTAGGCACTGACAATCCACAGTCGTCTACACAACGGGCTGCCTACCTGAGTAGTGTGCTGACTGAAAAGCTGCCTGCTGGCACTTCCTTCATTCATTTCCCCTGTCATCCAGTCAATATCGTTCACTCACTTTCCTTATTTCCTTCATTCTTTCCGTTTCTCATATACGGTGCATGCTGTGTGTGACATGTCATCCATACCAACAGCCAGACTGGCCTTCTCTTCGAAAGTTGGCCAGCTGTTATGCGTGCATCCACATACGGAACCTGAATTTATAGTCTGATTTAAAGGACTCTTTGGGGAATGGAGTCAGAGCCAATGTTAACCCCGAGAGAAAATCTCCCTGTACCAAAACAGCCTAGCTGAGATTCAAACCCACAACGCTAGGATCACCAAGATTACAAGTCCCGCACTCTACCAACTGAGCTATTCCGGCTCCCACACATACATTATGTTTGCACATAAAGTTTGAAGGTGAACGTGCTCCCCCTCCCCCCCGCCTCCCACACCTCACCTCTGTCTCCTTACCTGCAGAGAGTCCTGCATGGTGCCCAAGGGCATTAACTCTTCGTCCTCATCCTTCAGTTTCTCCCCTTGGTGCGTGTAATGCGTGCTGAAGGCGATGTGCTCGTTCAGCGCGTTGACCCATTTCTGCCAGCATTGTCACAGTGTGTACAGTGTAAAGAGATCACACAGACTGCTAACACAGGAATTTACCACTCCTCTTCTCGTGCACACAGTCATGACCCCAGAATCACAGGACTGTAAAATAACAATACATAACCCCATCGATTACCAGCCACCCTGAAGAAAGATGTAGTGAAACCAGGCAAAACAGCAAGGACAGCTACTACCTGTGAACTCTGTCCTTTCACTATATCTACAAATGGCCAGTTGGCTGTCGTCAACTCTGTCACTTCGGTATATCTGCCATCATGTCTTAGGATATTCTCACATTGCATACTCCAGTGCCCATTTCAAAAGTCGACTTCAATTAGGTGACAGCCCTGATATGTCTCTTTTGTGGGTCGGCTGAGCTACAGGCAACATGAACAGGACTGAACGCTGGAGGTATACTTCGCCACTTCAATTAGGTGACAGCCCTGATATGTCTCTTTGTGGTCGGCTGAGCTACAGGCAACATGAACAGGACTGAACGCTGGAGGTATACTTCGCCACTTCAATTAGGTGACAGCCCTGATATGTCTCTGTGGTTGGCTGAGCTGCAGGCAACATGAACAGGACTGAACGCTGGAGGTATACTTCACCACTTCTTGAACACACCATCCACCAGTGATCAGCAGTTGTATCACCCGACAAGGGCAGACACGTCTATCCCAAAATTTGCTTTCAGGGACGATACAGACAGAAACCAGGGACAAATCCGTAAAATCAGGAACAGAATAGTGTCAAGATAGACGAAACTCCTTTCCTCCCTTGTTGTGGACAAGGCCACTTTTCCGAGAATTCTTTTTTGAAGACACAACCTCGCTTCATGATTGTTTTTTTCTTCTTCTTTTCACTCCTTTCTGACCCATCCGAAGAGTCAGAATCCAACTCTGTGTCGACATCATGTCTCCTGTTCGACACCATGTTCTGACTTGAAAGTGAAAGCAAGGGTTTTTTTTTTTTTTTTTTTTTGCGCGCGCATGCGTAAAACGTCTACTCACTCTAGCAGATGATTTTCTTGGCTCAGTTCTGTGCAGCACAATAAGAATGGCTCTTTTACTCCCGTCTTTTTTTTCCAGGATGCCCGATTGTTTTATTCCGGGACGTTTGTTGCAAATCTGAGATTTCCGGGACAGTGGCTTCTAAAATCAACTTTCCGGGACAAATCCCGGATGGTCAGGGATGGCAGGCATGCCTGCAAGGGGTCAAACTGTCGACACCTGCCACCTTCCCCGTCCTGCCTATCACATGACTTCCATTTCACTGTTCCCTCCACTTCCATGTTCAGATTTCCAGGCACTGACAAGTCCATGGAGGCGCTGAATCAGCAGACGCCGCCACTGTTCCCATTTCTGTTAGCGCTGAGACTGGAGAGAATCTTCCAGTCATGTTTTGGGCCATTTCTGACTTTTACAACCAAATAAACAAACACAAAACAAACAAATATCAACAAAACCTTTCAAGGTGTTAGTCACTCCGTTGTGTCATCAATAATACATTACCATATCACACACACACACAAACACACACACACACACACATACACACACACACCACAAAAACACCACACACACACACACACACACACACACACACACACACACCACAAAACACCATACACACACACACACACACACACACACACACACACACACACACACACACACCACAAAAAACACCACACACATACATGACATACGACACACACACACACACACACCACACACACACACACACATACACACACCACACACACATATACCACACACACACACATACCACACACTCACAACACATACCACACACTCACAACACATACCACACACACATACCGCACACACTCTCACAACACATACCACACACACATACCACACACACATACCACACACTCACAAGACACACCACACACACACACCATATACCCCACACACACATACCACACACACACCACATACCTCACACAACACATACCACACTCACACCACACACCACACACACCGTACCTGTCGATGGAGGTATGCCTCAGTGGAAGGCTCCAGAGCCACGGTGTGAGTCACACCATCAGAAAAGAACATCTTTATCTCCAGGGGAGCCGCCTCCGACACCTACAGCACACACAACACCCCCCCGTACAACACATCCACATGACACATAACACAGCCCTGTGCAAACACACCACACAACACACCCCTGTACAGCACATCCACATGACACACAACACATCCCTGTACAACACATCCACATGACACACAACACACCCCCTGTACAACACACCCACATGACACACAACAACCACCCCTGTATATCACATCCATATGAAACACAACACACCCCTGTACAACACATCCACATGACACACAACACATCTCTGTACAACACCCACATGACACACAACAAACCCCTGTACAACACATCCACATGAAACAACAACACACCCCTGTACAACACATCCACATGACACACCACACACCCCTGTACAACACATCCACATGACACAAACACACCCCTATACAACACACCTACAGGACACACAACACACCCCTGTACAACACACCTACAGTAGACAACACACCCCTGTGCAACACATCCACATGTCCCCCACCCCCACCCCTGTACAACACATCCACACGACACAACACACCCCAGTACAACACACCCCACATGACCCCCCCCCCCCCCCCCCCCCGTACAACATATTCCTCATGAAACCACACCCCTGTACAACACACCCAGCACAGCACAACACAACTGCTGTACAACACACCCACACAACAACAAACCCTTTTCAACACACCAACACAACACAACACACACCCCAGCACAACACACCCACAGGACACACACAACACCCCCTGAACAACACACCCAACCCCCAAAAACACACAACACACTCTGTACAACACATATGCAAGACACACACACATTACAACACACCCAAGACATACAACACACCCTGCATAGCAAACACAGGACACACACATCGTAAGACAAGTACATCCTCAAGAAGAACAATCTCTGAACAGCAGTGTGTAGACAGGACATTTTGAAGCACCAGTGTATATAGCTAGCTTAGGCACGATTACGTGTTAGCTACAACATGTCCACATCAATGTGCAGAGCTGACTGGTTTTCTATACTTACAGTACACCAATGCAAATCCAAAAATAAACAAAAAACCAGTGAAGGAAGGTGTGGGGTTATCACCAAAAAGACATGGATCAGAAAACTGGTCAACGCAAGTGAACAACTTCAACCTTATCCACACAAGAGCGCAACATGATGAAAATTTAAAAAAAAAAAAAAGAAAAAAAAAAAAAAGAAACAACAGGAAGCGACAGTAGACCCGATAAAGAGACGAGACCGAAAATACAATCACCGCACCGCCAAACCAAAGATCCAACATATCACACAACAGTTTCTGTTTCATCTTTCATCTGACAGCGCCGCAAGTTCCGTCCTGGCTCTTGTTTCAGCTTCCCCCCCCCTCCCCCCACTGTCAGCCCACTGTGAGAGCACGGCTGTTCAGAGCAAGTTACTTAGTTTTGAGAGGCAGGGGAGTTTACAGCTCACCCACAGCTGAAAAAGCCAAGCCGTGAATGCAGGTCAGGGAAAGTGTTTTTTTTCTGCAGGCCACTCCCCACCAGCCAGCTAACTGCGCTGTACTCGACGAACTGAATGTCATCTGTGCATAGCCGGTCTGGTAGCAATGTGTTTGGCATTGTTGAGCGGCCATTACAAATGGGGCTGTCAGTTTGATAACTAGTCGCTGTCATGAAAAATGTAAAATATCTGCACTCTTGAGATAGCTGTACTGGTGAATTACTGACCAAACTTGACTACGTTTATTTTCCTGTGCATAAAGTAGATACGGCATGAAAGCTTGTACACAAGTGGTCAGGCAATGTTATAACAATGACAACACACAAAATTGTGCAAAAATAACGTCATCACTTTCTGGGTATTTAATTTTCCCTAGTTAACTAGTACACAACTTTGATACATGCCTCTGCTCGGACTGCAGCAACAAAAATGTTGGATTAGAAATGTGTAAGGCTTGTTTGCTTGCCCTTTAACTAAGTGTCTTGCGCGGGATGGAAAATAAAGCTGTGAGAGTGATGGAGAGAAGGAAACGCCTGCTGCCTTACCCACAGACGAGCTTCATCCAGGTACTTCATGCCTTTCCGCTTGCTGCCCGTGCTGGCATCGCCGCGAGTCTGGAAGTAGGACAGAACGCCCCCGCTCCCAAACCACCCACACAGTTTTGAAGCCCACAAACCTGGACTTCTGCAAACAGGGAACAGTCATACCACTCTTCTCTGAGTCACTCTCATGGACAGGTTTTAAAGTTTTATTAGAAGGCCACCTTCATAACGCCAAGTGCTAGAGCTCCATTTGGGACAGTCATCAACATTGTCAACAAGCTTAAATGATGGGAGGAAGAAATGACACAAGCGAGCTGCACGGATGACTCGTTACATATTGGGACAGATGCAAACAGGTATGAAATAATAGATATGTATACATCACACACACACACACACACACACACACACACACACACACACACACATGCACAGAGAGAGAGAGAGAGACACACACACACACACACACACACACACACACACACACACACACTCGCACGCGCGCGCACACACACACACACACAACACACACACACACACACACACACACACACACACACACACATTTATGAAAGAAAAAAAAAAGGATTCACTTGCAGAGAATGACAATGCATCCAAAACAAGACAGAGAAAAACAACCAGCTGAGAACCAGACTACCAGCCTCAAAGAAATAAAAGCACACAAGTCAAGCTGTCACATCTCAGCATCAGTGACCACAGTGAATGCACAAATATCAATCTGAAAACTTGAAAAACTTCAACATGTGTGTTTTGTGCCTTACAAATTTGAAAACCTTCCAGCTATGTCCTTTTGCCTTTTTTTTTTTAAAAAACTTGAAACACTTCTGGATATGTGCTTTGTGCCTTCTATTTTTCTGTGTACAAGCATGTGCACACACATCAACTGCATGCACATGAGTGTCAGAGAGTGTATGCAGGTCTGTGAACGAGAATGTGTGTGTGTGTGTGTGTGTGTGGTGTGTGTGTGTGTGTGTGTGTGTATGAGTCTGTATGCATGTGTGTGTGTGTGTGTGCATACTCATGCGCACATGTGCTTGTGATAAAGGGAGTGAGGGGAAGAATAGAGAGAATGAATAGGTATGTGTGTAAGTGTCTATGTCGGTGTGTGTTTGTATGTGTGTGGAGAGAGTGTGCATGTGCATTTATAGAAGGCAGGGAGGGGGAGGCACGTGTGTCTGTGCATATGTCCACAAGCATGCATGCATGTGTGCGTTTGTGTGTGTGTTTTCTGTGTGTCTGTCTATCTGTATGTGAGTCTGTATGTGTCTCTGTGTCTGTCTGTCTGTCACAATGCATGTGTGGGTGTGCATGTATGTGTATGTGTGTTGGCATGTGCATGTCTGTGCGTGCATGTGTGCGTGTGTGTGTTTGCATGTGTGTGTGTGTGTGTGTGTGTTTTGCATGTGTGTGTGTGTATGTGTGTGTATGTGTGTGTGTGCGTGTATGTGTGGTGTGTGTTTGCATGTGCATGTGCATGTGAGTGTGCGAGAGTGTGGGTTCATGTGACTGTGTGTCTGGATGGTCTGTGTTTCTGCGTGCATTGATAATTACAGCCCACAACCCGCACGGAGTGCACCGACCCCGCCAAGCAGCCTACCTTCGACAAGGGTCCCTCAAACCTCTGGGGATGAAGACGCAGAGCTTTGATTGGCTGCACGCCCAACACCTGCCGCATCTGTGGACTGCTGGCCATGTCGGAGGCTGTCTGACCTGTCAGTCAACAACAACAGCGCTAAGGTGTGGAATGAAGGGAGTAACACTAAGGTGTGGAATAAGGGAAGGGAGGTTACACTAAGGTGTGGAATGAAGGGAGGTAACACTAAGGTGGTGGGAATGAAGGGAGGTAACACTAAGGTGTGGAATGACGGGTGGTAACACTAAGGTGTGGAATGAAGGGAGGTAACATTAAGGGTGTGGAATGAAGGGAGGTAACACTAAGGTGTGGAATGACAGGAGGTAACACTAAGGTGTGGAATGACAGGGTGGTAACACTAAGGTGTGGAATGAAGGGGGTAAACACTAAGGGTGTGGAATGAAGGGAGGTAACACTAAGGTGGGAATGGAAATGACAGGTGGTAACACTAAGGTGTGTTTGCATGGCCTTTTCTATCCCGCCATTAAGGCAGCCCATGCTCCATCTTCAGGAAGGTGTGGAATGAAAGAAGGTAACAACTAAGGTGTAGAATGAAGGTGGTAACACTCAGGTGTGGCTTCATTCAACAAGGACTGTAAACTACTACTTCATGTTGGGCTTTTTTATCCCCTGAAAAGGTACCAAAAAAATCGACAGATACCAAGTATGTATGGCACTTCAAAGACTACCAACCTTGGATTTTTTTTCTTGTTTCTTCTTTCCTGGATGGTTTTCTCTTCGTTTTTTTTCCCAAAACAAAATTGAAGAAGTCTAAGCAATTGTGAAAATAGATTTTTTCCAATGCAACAAGCATACCTGTGTTACACCCCAGCAACACACAATTCTTATTTATTAGTGCTCTCCGAGCGTCCATTCTTCTAAATCAGAGAAGTCTTCTGTGCACCCACATTCGAGTGAGGAATTTGGCTTTCAGGAACTTTTGGAAGGCGTCTGTCATGTGCGTAATGAGCTTCACATTTTTCAGTAACATCTGTGATTGGTCTACGTGTCCAATCCATCAGCCCAGAAGTTCACGGAGTGCTATGAATATGGCAGTCTGATGGAGCCACTTTACGCCTTGAGCTTGCTGACTACCACGCTCTGAAGTCCGTCCTATTTCAAGTGATCGAACTCTGAAAAATAACACTCCAGTTTTCTTCACAAACTATTAAAGTACCCTAATCAGCCAGATCACAATAACTTATTTCGAGTGTTGGTTGTTTTGGTTCATGCCCCAAAACAGAACGTTTTGTGGTCACAAAACCCAGGAAGAAAACCGCTGAGTGTTGACATGAGTTAAAAGACACCATTGACAAGGACAATCCCTGCTCGATGTAAGAGCATAATAATGACTTGTTTAAAGAGCAAACATCTCAGGTGATCCCTTGTTCACAGTACTGAACGGCAATAACAACAACACTGTGCCTCAGTTGAAACCCCGTGTCGCTGGTCACCCTGCCTTCAGTCAGATACCAGGTGTCTGAGTCTGAAGGTGTCATGTCGCTTCCATTTGGGGCTGCAGGTGTGAACAGAATCACTGGTCTCTTCCTGCACATGCGACAGCGCCAGCCTCACTACAACGACAGCTTCTTTCCCTCCTCCATAATGGCGGTTACAAAAGAACCTGGCAGATCCCTCTGCTGAGATTTTTGTAGACATCAGGTTTGGTGGACCTCAAAGTGCATTATCCCATGCACCAGCTTCCCAATGGCGGTTTCTCACAAAGTTAGATCCGTTTTACTTTAAAGGCAACGGCACCTGCAGACAGAATGCAACATCCCACTCAACACAGAACAAGCTGCAAAGTAGTGGCTGTGACGTGGCTCTCAGGGAGGGTGGTTCACAACATGTTTCGTAATTTTGGCTTTTTCAAGAAAACACCAAAGTGATACTCATGGTAGCCCTTCGTCATTACCTTTTTACACTTTCTCCAAAGCTCCCAGACAGGGAAAGTGTCTTGCGAGCAGACTGTTTAGCACAATCCTGGAACATTTTTTTAATTTAAAACAGGTTGTCCACGTGCTGCAATTTACTGCAGAAAGTGTTTTGTATCACATACACCCAACAGACACAGAAAAGGTCTGGCAAATGACCTGGCTGTGCCAAACGATGCATCTCATGGTGGAATGGCACTGGTCACACAACTGATTCTTCATGCCCTCACTGTTTTCTTTCTTCATCTCAGAAACATCAGACAAAACACGGTCCCAAGATACATGGTCACCTTCCTAGCATTGTTATCACCCTACACATTTATACACTACCAGAGGGAGAGGTTGACGAGATCGAGGGTAAGGTGGTGCGAGGACTGTTTAACCCACAATCACGCTGTGAAAATTTCGTTCCTCCAAACAGTCAAAGGTAAGATCTGCAATTTATTCCGGATTACTGGTTTACTAGAAAACCACAATGCAATTTCTTGTGTTACCAGTAGCAGAAACAGGTTTGGTCAGGTGATGCAATGCAAAGAACAAAACAATATGAATTCGTAATAGATACTAATCAGCAGTACTGAGGCTACCGTTGTTAATCTACAACCGCAGACATTTATCAATCATACTGCAGGGCTATGTTTTTCACTCACTGACATTGTTGTAGTCAATCATGTGCACTGTGCTGTTCCTATCTCGCATTCATGTTGTCAATGGAGACGTGGAAACTATGCTCTTCACGATACTGCTTTGCCACTATGTCATATCCCACTCCATGACATGTTGCTGCTGCATTGCAATGTATATCATCCACCAGGGTACCACTTATCCTGCATTCCAATTTGTGACCACTGTAAGGGCTATGCACTTCACTATACATGCAAGTGGTATAAGGTCGTCATCAACTGCAGACTATGCTGGCTAGGTTAGATTTTATTCGCGACATTCATGCATTGTGTCTATGTTGTTCAAAAAACCATTGCCAAGTTTACTGGGCAATACTGCTTGACGGGCTACCGACTTAACTCACACTGCCTGCAATTTTTCTTGTGTCCTGCAGGTGCTATTCACCAACTAAGCGGCATTGTAATATGTAGTGTCATTACTGGCAGGGCTATGTTGTTAACATACTGCACTGCAATTTATCCATTTATTAGGCATGCAGTTACTTGCAGTTGCTCAGTTTTAACTATAAATATACCGCAGTTGCAATTTTAGTCAAGGTCATACTGCAGGGCTATGTTGGGTTCGACGTATATGCTTGTCGACACAGCAAATTATGTCAGTTCATACTGGTGCTGGGGCCTCATGCTGTCACTATCACTGGCAGTGCAAGTTTGTCCATCATACAAACTGTGTGGGCTATGCTTGTTCACCACAGACGGCTTGCACAAATTTGTCACTTTATCAAGTCACTGCAGGCTTTTCGTAGTGTTGTTAACGTATCGTGCAGTGCTTGCGGTACCTCTTATGTTTGTCAATGCATACTGCAGTGCTAGGGGCTGTTCACTATACTTGCATTGCAATTTTGTCAATCCCTATGTCCTGCGCACTGGCTGAGTGTCAAGTAGACATAGAGCGAGAGAGGCAATTTTGTCACCAGTCATACTGGTCAGGGGCTTATGAGTGTTTCAACGATACTGAGCTCGTTTGTTTTAATGAATCAGTACTGCGTGTTTGGCTGTGATGTGTTGTGTGTGCACTAGTACTTGCGCGTCAAGTGTTTATAGCAGATCATGTGTCCGCGAGCGTATGTTAGTGTACTATAGATGAAAGAGATGTCAGGCAAGTGTACGTATCTGGACTCACTGAGGCTCTGCAGCCTCTGCTCACGCTACATCATAACTATACTGATAGTTTGGAGGTGCAACATTGCTGAGTCATACAGCTGCAGGTGCTATGTTCGTATTAATTTTGATTTTATTATCAGCTGAGAGAGAGAGAGCATCATATGGCAGGGCTATGCTATTAACTATAACTGCTTGTAATTTTATCATCATACTGCAGGGCTATGCTATTAACTATACTGCATTGCAAATCATAACTGCAGGGTTAACATGATTAACTACACAGCAAATTATTGCTATTTCCCTACATTGCGGGGTCATGTTTATCAACTGTCACAGGTCAATGTTTATCCATGCCATCAGTGTGATGTTGTTAACAAAGGTTCGCCACAGATTTGACCCAACATGTGATGTTGTTAAATTCCCCATACTTTTGCTTTTCATAGTTTTTTCCAGACCCCAGAATGTGTGTGTGCGTGCACCTCTGTATGTGATTACCATGCTAAACACATCAGAAAAGAACTGATTTAATGATAGCAGGGCATTCAATACTTACCCAAAAATTTAGTGTGCATGCGCGCACATGCGTAAAAACGTCAGACAGAGAGACAGACAGACAGACAGAGACAGACAGAGAGAGAGAGAGAGAGAGAGAGAGAGAGAGAGAGACAGAGAGAGTGTCTGTATGTGAGAGAGACAGTGTGTGTGTGTGTTTGAGTGTGTGTGTGTGTGTGTGTGTGTGTACGTGTGCACGCGCGTGCATGTAGATGTATGAGAGACAGTGTGTGTATGTGAGTGTGTTGTGAGAGAGATATGAGTCAGGTCAGGTCAGGGTAATTAGGACACTAGGCCTCGCAGCCTCTCAACTGTCCTTTCATTTTTAATTTGGATGTTCAACATGGCTGAGTACTTACAAGTCAATGTGCTCTCTATTCAATTTCGTATTTAAATTTTGAATTTTTTTATAAGAGAGAGAGAGAGAGAGAGAGAGAGAGAGATTTTCGTTAGAGACAGTGTGTGTGTGTGTGTGTGTGTGTGTGTGTCTAAAAATAGGCCAGTGTATCGCCCTTGGGCCCTTTGATTTCTCTACCCCCCACCCTCATCGATCGCATTCAATGCATGATCGCATCCCATACTGAATTTTAAAAAAAAAAAAAACACCTTTGACAATCCTTGGGCCGAAAATAATCAGTCACGGTCACTGTTGGAGTCCGAGTCGTTTTGTCTGAAAGCTGCATCATTTCTTGATGTTTCTTGCCTGCCGCATGGCTTTTCAGAGCAGCTCGCCCATGTTCCCCGATGTCAAAGTCTTTCTTGCACAGCAGGCACCGTGCTTTTGTCTTGCATCCATCGGAAGCAGGAGCAATCCCATTTGCGCGATAATTTGTATTGTCTAGCCAGGCTTGGCTAAACACACATTTTCCCATGTTTTCTTTAATACTTCGACGCTATTTTTCCCTCGCACAGCGCTGTTTGACTCAAAAGGAAGTTAAGCAATGGTACCAACTGCGCATGCGCAACGCTTTTCACAGTAAAGGGGAGCTACTCTGCAGAAAAAAAAAATGTAGTCTGCTAAACCTCCGGCCAGAGGAAATCTGAAAACCGCGATCATTGTGCGTGATTTAATTTCTGTTTTTTATTCCTATTTCAATGTTTTTTGTAAAGAAACTTAAAGCGAAATTCGACATCATGAAAAAGTTTGCACAGCTTTTACAAAATTCCAGGACTTTTCTCAACCATGCGCGGGTAATGCTTAACCATACTACAGGTATCTCTCGCAACCATACTGAAAGGAATGTCATTAGAATGCTGCATGGTAACGTAATCACATGCAACAGACAGAGCGGGGTCATGCTATTAACCATGCAGCAGGGTAATGTAATCAACCATGATGCGGCGGTACCATCCTTCTCATCAGGCACTGTTTCTCATTTCAGTTTTTAAAAGCATAATTCGTAAGTCCGCAAACCACAAGACAAACCATAACAACAAAAACACGACGCGTTCAACCTCTTAGGCCTTCTCTGGGCCAGGAATAAAACAACATCCATGACAATGAAAGGAAGAACGAGCAATCACTTTCCTTATCACATTCAGCGCAAAATGGTCTTCTTCAGGCAAAGTTAAACAACATAAGGACAGTGAAAATGAAGAACAAGCAATTACTGGCCATTCACGGCTGTCTTGCGCTAAATTTGAGGAGATAAGTGATGGCTCGTTCTTCGTTTTCGTTGTCCTGAATGTTGTGTAATCTTGCCTGAAGAAGACCTGAGAGGTCAAAACGCACTGTGTTTTTTCTTGTTAATTAGTGTATCCCTCTTGTTTGGCGGACTTACTAATCATTCTTTTTTAAAAAAGTGTTTCAGGTTCTGCCTGCAGTGACCTCAGCATGAAGCGAACTGTCCTTTCAGCGTGGCAGGAGGTCTACCTTTCATGTTTCTTGATGTCAGGGTCCACTCCATTCTGCAGCAGGTACACCGCCACCCTCTGCATGGCCGCGCATAGCCGCATGATGCAGCACCGTGTTGCCAAACTCGTCTTTGTACTGCATGCTGGGAGCGCTTTTGTTTGAGATCTGGAACAAGTCGTTACATTTACTGAACTGCATATTAGGGGCGCTTTTGTTGGAGATCTTGATCAAGTCGTTACCTTTAATCAAACTGCATACTGGGGGGCGCTTTTTGTTGGAGATCTTGAACAAGTCGTTACCTTAATCGAATTGCATATTGGGGGGCGCTTTTGTTAGAGATCTCAAACAAGTCATTACATTTATTGGAATTGCATATGATGGCGCTTTTTGTTAGAGATCTGTAACAAGTCATTAACATTAATCGAATTGCATATTGGAGGTGTGTTTTAGTTAGATATCTTAAACAAGTTACATTACTTGAATTGCATATTAGAGATCTTGAACAAGTCGTTATATTAACCGAATTGCATACTGGGGGCGCTTTTGTTAGAGATCTTTAACAAGTCGTTACAATTAATTAATTGCTTATTGGGGGCACATTTGTTAGAGATCTGAAACAAGTTGTTGCATTAAATCGAATTGCATACTGGAGGCGCTTTGGTTAGATATCTGAACAAGTCGTTACATTCATCAAAATTGCATATCGGGAGGTGCTTTGGTTAGATATCTTTAACAAGTCGTAACATTAATTGAATTGCATATCGGGGGGCGCTTTTGTTAGAGATCTTGAACAAGTCGTTACATTAATCAAATAATGCATATCGGAGGCGCTTTTGTTAGAGATCTGGAACAAGTCTTTGTATTACTGAATTGCATGTTGAGGGGCGCTTTCATCAGAGATCCGCTGAAACAAGTCATTACTCTGAATTGCAAGCTGGGAGCACTTCTGTTGGAAATATGAACACAGGTCAGTACATCTGTCTCTGGCTGTCGGTCCTAGTCCTTAGATCATCCACTGGCAGGGTTTTGTTGTAAAGCTGATTACATCGGTACATCTAGAGTGAAAAAAAAAAAAAAAAAAAGATCCAAAGCATATAAATGTACTCCCAGCTTAGATCTACTCTTGACTACCTGTGTAAAAAGAAAACTGTCCAATCAAACTTGCGTCATAATTTAATAAAAAAAAAAAAAAAAATCCACAATCATACATGCATCACAATGTATTTTGGTCACTGAGATAAGAAATCGGTGAAGGACTTTCAGAGATATTCCGTAAAGAAAAAAAACCGTTTGGGACCATTTTAGCCATTAGTAATGGCTATTCTGGTACAAAAAAAAAAAAAGCCATCTGACATCTTCCGTGACCTATAATGAACATACCTACAAATTTTCAGAAAGACTGGCCCAGAGGTTTTGTCTGGAGCAAGTGAACACATTTTGACCACGGACACACACACACACACCCACACAACACACACACACACACACACACACACAGACTGACAGACAGCATTTCTTCGTTCCCATTGTAAAGTATTCCCTGTTCTATAAGAAGTGGGAGTACTAAAAGATCATACACACGTCACTCACCACAGAATGGAGCAAATCCATGTTGCCAGTGGCAGCAGCGTACAGAAACTGGTCGTCAGCAGCCGCGCTTCATGGGATTGCCGCCGCTGGTACAGACGACAAGACTCCATCAGGAAAAAGGCTGTGCTGTGCTGTGTTCTGGTGTGCTGTGCTGTGTTCCGCTGTGCTGTGTTGCACAGCTCTGTGTTGTGCCATGCTGTACTGCCTTGGACTGTGCTGTGTTCTGTTGTGCTGTGCTGTAGTGTGCTGTGCTGTGCTGTGTTGTGCAGTGTTTGAGCTGTGTTTCTGCTGTGCCGTGTTGCATTGCCTTGGGCTGTGCTATGCTTTGCCATGCTGTGTGTGCTGTAGTGAGCTGTGTTGAGCCTGTGCTCTTTCTGTGTTTGTTGTTCTGTGTTACATTGCCCTCTGCGGTGTTGTGTTGTTAAGTTGGGGTCCTGTTGTGTCATGTCATGTCATGTCATGTCATCTTGTGTCATGTCATGCCATGTTGCTCATGTCATGTTGCGTCGTGTCATGGTGCTGCCATGCCATGTTGTGTCATGTCATGTTGTGTCATGTCGTGTCATGTCATGCCATGTTGTATCATGTCATGTTGTGTCATGTCATGTGTCATGTCATGTTATGTTTGTGTCATGTCATGTTGTGTCATTCATGTTGTGTCATGTCATGCTATGTTGTGTCATGTCATGCTATGGTGTGTCATGTCATGCTATGTCGTGTCATGCTATGTTGTGTCATGTCATGCTATGTTGTGTCATTCATGCTATGTTGTGTCATGTCATGCTATGTTGGTCAGTCATGTTTGTGTCATGTCATGCTATGTCACATTGTGCTGTGCGGTGATGCATGGTATAGTCCCAGGCCACTCTTTTCAACTGGAAATCAGGCAGTTTCTTTCACCACAGGGTTTCGCTACATATCAGCCTATCTGTTCTACTGCTTGTTTTATTGATGATGGAAGTTTTCTTTGCAACAGACCAGCATCTCTTTTTTCTACTGCTGTCTTCTAAATGAGAAGTTTTTTTTGCTACAGACCAGCCTATCTTCTACTGCTTTCTTCATAAATGATGAAGTTTTTTTTGCAACAGACTAGCATCTCTTTTCTACTGCTTTTCTTTATTGATGATGATTTTCTTTGCTATAGACCCAGCCTATCTGTTCTACTGCTTGCTTTATTGAGTGATGAAGTTTTCTTTGCAGCAGACCAGCATCTCTTTTCTACTCTTTGTTTATTAACTGAGAAGTTCTCTTGGCTACAAACCCAGCACATCTTTCTAAAGTTTAGTTTCATAACTATGAAGTTTAACAGCATCAGCATATCTCTTCTAGTCTTTTGTTGATCAACAAAGAAAATTCTTTTGGCTGCAAAAACCACCCCCCTTTTCTACTGCTTTTGTTTGTTCTGTGGAGTTCTCTTAAGGCAAGCTTCAGGAGACAAACACCATCTGCTCATGTGTACCGTCTTGCTTTTCCAAAACACGGTGTCAGCCAACTATCCTGCAAGCCTACGTGGGAGGAGAGGCTGGTAGAAGAATGGCGGGGGTGGGGGGGGGGTGGGGGGGGGGCAGGGAGGGGGGGGGGCTAGGGGGACAGCACACAAGGGGGTGAGGGACAGCATCTGTTTTGACCACCTGCTGATAACCATGTGCTACAAAAACCTGAGTCACACATGCTTGGTACACACAGACACACACAGACACACACACACAAACACAAGCACGCACGCCACACATAACACCACACAACACACACACACACCACACACAGGCACGCAGCACACACAGGGCCCGCAAAGCACCAAAACAACATTTTACATACACATGCACATGGCACGTGCACACACACACCACACACCACCACGACACACACACACATACACTGTCACGCACACACACAACACACACACACACACACCACACACACCACAACACACACACACTCCACACCACATTGACACACACCACATATGTACACATGGCACACGCACCACTTAATCACACAACACACCATTCACACACACACACACACACACACACCACACACACACACACACAAACACACACACACACCCATTCACACCACACATATATATACACACACCCGCACAGACACACACACACACACACTATATATCCACACATCCCTATCCACACGACATACACACACACAGTAAGAATTTTGTACCAGTATATGCGGCCGCCTTAGTGAACAGAACTGCTCCCTTCTTCACCCAGATCACCCCACACAAACAGCCCACAGACACCAAGGGCTCAGCATACAGGGGGAAAAAGAGAGGAGGAAAGAGGAATTAGGGGGGATCAAAAGAAAGCGTGGTGGTGGGAGAGAGAAATCGGAGGCGGAGGGACTTAAGGCAGAGGACTGCTAGAAGCACACAATAAAACCCCACCAACTACGCAGTCAAGCCAAGGTTATCAACCAGCTGCCCCCACCACACTTCACACCCCAAAAGTTTTGGAAAGGTGCATACTCTAAACCGATGACTATAACTGTACAAGAGAGTGTGTACATTTTTTCCCTCATACTTCCTGGCCTAGCTAAGCGACTCCTCATCTCAAGCTCTGCACACTAAAACAGTCATGCGCAAGCACTGTGCGTGTTGAAAGTTTTTTTTTTGTCTACGTGATAGCGAGATGCCCTGACGACCTTCCACACAAGCGCACACCCAGGACCTACCTTCCAGCATTTTGATGACATGCTGTCTGCGTGTGACGTCTCGAGGACGATGACCTTCAGCGTTACGATATGTTGATGTCCGCACCCAAACTCCAACAGCAACTGACAACATCCTGAAAACCCGCAATCTGCAAATGAGGTTATGACCTAGTTAGGGAGATTGTCAGTATCTGTCACTGTTACAACCACCTTCCTTGAGATCGTTCAAGAGCAGCAGATCCTGATAACACAAGCCCAACATTTGATTTACAGATCATCCGTTAACAACAAGCACCACATTGATTTACAGATCCTGAAACCAACAGCACCACATTTGATTTACAGATCCTGTTAACAACAGGCCAACATTTGAGGCAGATCCTGTTAACAACATTTGATTTGATTACAGATCCTGACACAACACGGCACCACATCTGATTTACAGATCCTGAATAACAACAGCACCACATTTGATTTAAAGATCCTGTTAACAACAAACACCAAATTTGATTTACAGATCCTGAAACAACAGGCACCAAATTTGATTTACAGATCCTGGTAACTACAAGCACCAAATCTGATTTACAGATGCGGTTAACAACAGGACCCAAATTTGATTTACACACCACACCAGCGTCCTCTTTTCTTCCATGCCAACAATGAATGAATCAAACAACTTCTCCTGCTCACACGGAAAATGTGAGATGATTTGCTAACATTGTTCGGTAACTCACAAACAATACATTACATTGGTCCAAGAGATGACCATCCCTATCGATCTCCGACATGGGTTTATTTTTAGTATCACAGATATTTCCCGCAGATCAGCATAGTGTGGCATTCTGGAAGCGACGTCCTGTACTGACAGCTGTCACACCCTACGACTGTATACCCCTCTACCACCCACTGACGACAAAAAATCAGAAAGGCAGATGTGAGTAAGAAAGCAGTTCACTCCTACGTCCTGCTGTCGGTCTTACCTCCCGCCCGGTGTAGGCCGCTCTGTGAAGAGGAGTTGTCTCCGGCCGAGTTGATCATGTTGACATTGGCCCCTGCCTGTGGACATGTAGCAGTGCCATTCGTGTCACCATCACACTTAGTTCGCTTGTACCTGGATCTTTATCTGCAGTTCAAACTGTCCGTTGAACCTACGGGTTTTGAAAACTTTTTAAGGACAGTGCGGATATATTGTTACTGTTCTTTTCTCTAACAATTATAACGACAACATATGACACTGTTCATTTAAAACGAACAAAAAAGGGATTTCACTGCATTATTGCACCATTGCATGATGCAATATTCACACTCCTGAAAATAAAAGATGCTAATGATTGTAGGATATACATTTGTGATTGTAAGTGTTTGTGACTGAACAAAAATACACCATGAAGCCTTCATAGCAACCCCCTAATCCTACACCATAATGCCACGCCCTGTTGAATGCAGACGTCAAGAAGGCACTGGACTGGGTCCGGCAGGAGACACCAAGGAGACATGTAGGCATGAAACACCAGGCAGCTCTTCGACACCATCCGCAACTGTACTCCAGGAGTGACCAGCGCGGTGCTCTACAGTGTGCCACTGGACAACGGCTCCATACTCAGATGGGACTGCACAGGGGCTGCCTTCTGTCTCCCTCGCTTTTCAAATATTCCTGGAATGCAGTACACTGATGCACTCAAAGATCATGTCAGCACAGTCGTCCCTGGAGAGAAGAACCAGTTGCAATGCAAATCTCCAATCCAAGGGAGAAGTCAAAGTCAAGCCATCAAGAGGTAACCCACCGGTGGAGACTCAGCACTGCTGCCGAGTCACTTCTGTGGTGATCTGTGGTGCCTGGTCTGGTCCAACATACACAGGACACCATCTATCATGCACCCCACCCCCCCCCCCCCCCCCCCCCCTCTACTGAAGTCAATTGCTTGGTTGTGGAGCCAGCACGAGTGAGTTCTCTCTCCCTCCAGAGGGCGCCACCACATCCATGCGATGACAGTCCCCCGTGAATTTGTGACTTCGGTGACCCCCGACAGATTCAAACTAACTGATGGTTACATAGCTGTTTTTTGTCATCCGTAAATTAATTCCATCAAAGAACAGCTGGGGTCTGTCTTGTCCACTACATGCTCAATCATACATGTGTTCCTGTAACCATTTCAGATCTGAATCACTCTTTAAACTTAACAACATGAGAACTGACATTAACAAGGGTAATAATAATTATCCTCCCTCTTCCCAAAATGACCGTTGCATGAAATCATATCAACCTTGTTGTAGCAATTTTTGCCAAATCTGTTTACATGGGAATATGTCCAATCCAAAAACACACACTGTCAGTCTCTCTCCCTCAAAACTCATTACATAATCATAATACATCCACATATGGACGCATGGGCCCCCCTCTCTCCCCTGTCCATCTCCCTTAAACTGTTTCATCCTTTTAAACCATCAACTTTTCTTATAGTGCAAACCAAACAAATAAATAAGCAAACCAACAATATTAAAAAGGGGTGGGGGTGTGTGTGTGTTGGGGGGGGGGGGGGGGGGGGGGTGGGGAAGAGGAGGAACAACAAGAACAGCACGGTTTGACTCACAAACAAAAACCATACATTTGTTCGTACATGAAGCACAAGATCAAACCATGAATTCAGTACTCGGCATACTAAAGAAGCTTTCATCAGTACGACTTTTGTTATGAACGCTACCATGATGAACTTCTGTCGACAACCCCTCTGCCTTCGCTTTCATCCACACAATGAATCAGGAATCCTGAGACGGTTTCATACACACTGGAACTATGTTATCTCTTTACTTCGGCCCCTGTCACCTGAGCAGCTGTGGAATCAAACACTGGGGTAGACAGTGCATATACAGGGTAACCACATAATTCGTAGACAAAACGTTTCCATCAACCCACTGTGAGGCATTCATCCGACAGAAAAGTACAGGGTTTTTTTTTTCTCCCTTTAAGGTCATGTTCTTCAAAGATAAATCTGAACAAACGTGTGGATGCCTTTATCCCAATCACATGCATAGCTGTGTGGTGTGCTCACACCACTCTCTTGTAGCGTATGTGTGTGCATGTGTGTGCATGTGTGTGTGTGTGTGTGTGTGTGTGTGTGTGAGAGAGAGAGAGAGAGAGAGAGAGAGAGAGAGAGAGAGGTGTGTGTGTGTGTGTGTGTGTGTGTGTGTGTGTGTGTGTTGTGTGTGTGCAAGCGCGCGTGTGTGTGTGAAAGTGTGTGGTGTGTGTGTGTGTGTGGTTTTTTAAATTGTGAGTTAAGTAGTTCACGCAGACATTTCAAATTATTAAGCCAAACCTAACATATCAGCAAAGTCTGAACATGGAGACGTGATACCAATGAATAAACACATGCTTGTGACAAAAAAGCACAATCTGCTTCTTCAATCTTTATGCAAGCTTTAACGATTCATTACACATTCCCTGGTGCGCAAAACGATTTGTATGCCAATGTCCACAACACTGAGCCTTTACGATAGGTAAGTACTTCTAGATCCAGCAACTTAATAACTCCATTCACTTAGAAACACTCCGAAGCAGTCACAACTTTCATCTTTTTTTTCATACTTAAAAAACAGAAAAAAAAAAAAAAAAAGAGAAAAAAGAAGAAAAAAAAAGAGGGGTGGGGGGGGGGGTGGGGTGGGGGGTGGGTTTGGCCGGTGTGAGTGTGCGGATACGGTGGAGCACTGACTGACCTCCAGCAGGGAGCGGGCCACAGCGGCGTTGTCCAAAGTAAGCCGCCAGGTGTAGCGGGGTCCATCCTCTGTTGCTCTTCTTGTGGCCTGGTCGTCAAAACCACACACCCAACATCCTAATCATTACTTCTGAGTGACAGTGGGAAAAGAACAAACACAGATGGATGGATGGACTGATGGATGGACGGACAGACAGACAGACAGATGGACAGACAGACAGAGAGATAGATAGATAGATGGATAATGGATAGATAGATAGACAGATTAAGATAGATACAGATTAAGAGAGACAGAAAGAGAGATAGACAGACAGATAGACTTGACAGATGGATTCAAAAATTCTAACAAAAAGTTTTTTTCTCCCTGTCCCAACAAATTACCAGGCATATGTTTCCTAGTCTTTTGGGGTTTTTTTTTCCTCAAATATTTGGCTTTCTTATTGTCAGACATCTGTCCTTTTTCTCGCTACCGGTCGGGTTGTGAACTCATCATGTGACCTGTGAGTAAGGTTCATGGGTCACACACCCTGATTGGCGATGTTCAGCCCCGGCCCAGCTGTGTGTGAAGAAGTGCTTGAGGACCAAGTGCCTCATCTCCCCAGCTGTCACCCTCTCCACCTGTCAGACCTCTCCACCTGTCCACCTGTCAGACAGCTTGAAGAGCTGTCATCCTCTCTACCAGTCAGACGGGTTGAAGAGAGGATGTCACCCTCTCCACCCGTCAGACCTTTCCACCTGTCAGACAGGTTGAAAAGCTGTCACCCTCTCCACCTGTCAGGTTGAAGAGCTGTCACCCCCTCCACCTGTCAGACCTCTCCACCTGTAAGACAGGTTGAAGAGCTGTCACCCTCTCCACCTGTCAGACAGCTTGAACAGCTGTCACCCTCTCCACCAGCCAGACAGCTTTGAAGAGCTGTCATCCTCTCCACCTGTCAGATGGGTTGAAGAGCTGTCACCCTCTCCACCAGTCAAACAGCTTAAAAGCTGTCACCTCTCCCTCAGTCAGACAGCTTGAAGAGCCGTCATCCTCTCCACCAGTCAGACAGCTTAAGAGCTGTCACCCTCTCCACCTGTCACGCTTTCCACCTGTCAGACCTCTCCACCTGTCATACCAGTTGAAGAGCTGTCACCCTCTCCATCTGTCATGCTCTCCACCTGTCAGATCTCTCCACCTGTCATCCTCTCCACCTATCAGACCTCTCCACCTGTCTGAGCTGTCACCCTCTCCACCTGTCAGACCGCTTGAAGAGCTGTCACCCTCTCCACCTATCAGACAGGCTGAAGAGCGTGGTCCCCTCCGTTTTGGGTAATGGCCTTCGGAATCCAGCATTCAACATTTCCTAATAATGTTTTGCTTTTTGTCTCTCTTATTCAAATTGCCAAAACGATTGAAAAATAATCATTTCTGTCACTATAATACCTCCTCCCCTCTAACCTTTGAGTTTGAAAGAAGGAAAAAAAAACAAGAGGAAAAAAAACAGGAAAAAACTTAATGAAAGAGAGTAAAAAGGCCAATAATGACTTAAAAATCCCCGGAAGGGGACTTACAGCGGGATTATATTTTTCCAGTCCCCGAGCATCCAACCCCCCCTGCTGTGTGCATGCACTCCGACAACGCTAGTTGAGGTGTCTCCCTTGCCTGTCTTCTATCCTAGCTGGAGGAGCAGTCCTCTCCCCTTTCCTCTGACCTCACTCAGGTCGACTGCCGAGGGATGCTCTCTTGTGTACGTCTGGGCCGCCCCGGATGAACTGGCATTGAAGGAAGGATTAGTGTGGATCTGCTCATCTTCGCTGCAAGGATGTTACTTGTAATCTATGTGTGTAACACATCAGGAGTTCATTACAAGAAAAAGAACTTGGGAGACCTGAAACCGTCCCTAAAGAATTGAACTGTGTGACTTTTCCCTCTCATCGGTTTTGTTAACTTTGCGTTGTGTTCCTCTATGTGAGAGGTGAAACTGAAAGACTTGTCAAAGCAGGACTTATTTCCATACACCAGTCACAGGGTAAACTGAAGACATCTGCGGAAGCATTAAGAAACAAGGACTCCTCCACTAAAAGGGTAAACTAAGGACATCTGTAGGAGCATCAAGGAACAAGAAAACGAACCCCCAGTTTTTCCCTTTACGGTGAACTGAGAAAATCTGTGAGAGCATAAACGAACGAGGACTTTGTCTCTAAAAGGTGAACCGTAGAAATCTGTGGAAGCCTCAAGGAACAAGGATTTTTCCCTTTTAGATCAGGGTGTACAGAGGAAATCTGTGGACTATCAAGGAACAAGGATTTTTGTCTGGTTTGCCCTGTGGAATCACACATTTTTCTTGTGTGTAGGGGACAAGGATTTGTTGTGTGTTAGTATAATATGCCGGCCCAGGCCATGTTTCCTGTAACTTTTTTTTTTTTTTTTTTTTTTTCAAAAATGTTCCTAGCTTTGATTTTGCTGGAATCATCTGGAATTTCCTTGTAGCTCTAGCTGAGACAGTGAGCACCAGGCTCTCTGTGGCTACCCCCCCCCCCCCCCCCCCCCCCCCCTCACACACTCAGATTTTGGAGTTACTCCCCTTCTCCTCTCCCCCCCCCACCCCCCACCCCCACTCAAAACTCCCCTATCCATTTGAATCTGGCGTGTAGTCACTACTCTCAGACACAGAACTGAAGAAATCAAAGTGTGAAACCCTTGAATGTTCAATGTTCTTTCCTCTGAGAAACCTTTCATTGTGCCCCACTTGGAGAACTCTTTTGTTCTAGACAAATAAGTTGGGTTTTTCTTTCTTTTCTTTTCTTTTTTTTTTTTTTTAAATTTCAATATTTATCCACTTTTTTGTTGCTGTTGTTGTTGCTTATATTCAGGCAACAAATCATTTGTGGGCGAGGAGTTTGCCTTTGAGGAATACTTGAACAAGGTCCTCTGCGCATTGGTTGAGGGTTTGAGTTTATTGTTGTGCATGTTTATTCCCCTTCCAACAACTGGAAGTAAACTCTGGGCTTTGGCCTCAGAAACCAGGATTCTTGTGTGACACCCCCCAGGATACTCCAGGCTTCCAGATGATTTCTGTTCTGAGGCTGTTTTCCCCCGACTGCTGTGCGTGTGTTCATGACCGTGACCATGTGGTCGGCTGCTGCAAGAGAGTGCCAATGCCTATGACTATGAGGACTGATTCTTAGCAACTCACTGACTTCCAGTCATGCATGGAATTTGTTATGTCAAATCTGTTTGTCTTCTGAGCCTTGCTATTTCAAATATTTGTCTGAGGGCAAAGCGTTCCAGTGAAAGTTTGGTTAATGTTCTCTTCCTTGCTGTCCAGACTGCCTTAGCTACACATGCCTTACACACACCAGACTGACACTCTGCAATGTAAGCACCAGCATTTAGACTTTGAACACAAAAGTATGAGAATTTTTCTTAAATATAAATAGACAGATAGACAGAGAGAGATAGACAGATAGATAGACTGATAGATAGATAGACAGATAGAAAGATGGACAGATACGTATTGCCTAAGATTGTAAATGAAGATCAAACACCATTTATCAAAAATAATATTAAGATGATAATCTGAGATTAATAGCTGACATTATATCCTATTTATATAAATGTACACTCTGAAAAGGCATTTGATTCAATTAACTGGAATTTTTATGTCTAAAAGCACTGAAAGCATTTGGTTTCCAGAAACACATAATGGATAAGCATATTTAACAAAAATATAAGGTCCTGCGTTGTTGCAAATGGCCAAGTTTCAAACTGGTTTAAAATCAATCAAGGTTGTCAACAAGGAGACCCAATTTCCCCATACTTGTTTGTAATTTTTGTGCTGAGATATTAGCATCATGGTCTGATGGTGAGAGAAAACCAGAACATTACGGGAATTAAGATAAATGATACTGAATATAAAGCTTTCACAGTTTGTAGATGATACACAATTTTAACTTGCAGGTGATAGAGAAAATCTTTTGAAACCTGTACTGAAGCTCTTTTAAAATCTGATGATGTGTCTGTCAGGTCTTCGTATGAATTTGGATAAAACAATGTGCAATTTGGCTAGGAAATATGAAAAAGTCAAGTTCATTTATATGGAACATTCAGAAACTGAGTGGAATCCTTCAAAATTTTCGAATATTGAGTACGATTCACCAACGATGTGAAAAAAATGTATGGAATGTTGTTGTTGTTGTTGTTGTTGTTTGTTGTTGTTGTTGTTGTTGTTGTTGTCGTCGTACCCTGGCTAAAAGACTCCGGGATCATCCAAACAGCTGAAGTACTTGAACACTATGGCACAAATGAATTATGCAGAAAAGCTTGCTGATGGCACATACTTGTTTAAGATATGGGTAAAATGCCAGATAACCCCCCATGGTAGAATCACTATATTCAAATCTGTGACCCTCTCAAAGCTAATCCATCTCTGGCTCTGCTTTTGCCTATCTGTTTAAAATTTGTGTGGAATAAAAAAAAAAAAAAAAAAAAGCAGACAACAACACATGTAACCATGTTAAAAGATAGAGAAGATACATGTGTAAGCAATATCTGATCAACATATTGTCAACAACTCGATGAGGGGAGGGGAGGGAGGGAGGGAGTAGATGAGGAGGGAGTGGGTGGGTGTTTGTTCGAGGGGAGGGGGTGGGGTGGGGAGAGGATGTTGTTACTTACTGCTTTCTCACCCTTTTTTCTTTTTTTTTTTCTTTTATTTATACTGTGTAAAATATCATAAAAAGTTAATAAAAATGTTGGAAAAAAAAGAAAAATCTAGTTTTAAGGAAAATAGAAAAAAAAAAAGAGAAAAAAAAACATACATAGATAGATAGATTGATCGATCGATCGATAGATAGAGCAAGAGACAGATAGATAGATAGACTGATAAATAGATAGATAGAGAGATAGGTAGACAGATTCAGACAGACATAGATAGATTGAAAGACTGACACATAGACAGATAGGTAGACAGACAGACAGAGAGACTGGTAGACAGACAGACAAACAAGACATAGATAAAGACAGAGTCACTGAAATGGCACAGAAGATGAGGGTGGCCAAGAAAAAAGAAAAATAAAATAAATGAAAATGAAATAAAATAAAAATAAAATAAAGTGAAACAAAACAAAGAGCTCAATGCCTGGCAGATCCTTCAAAAACAAGAAAAAATGAACTCTTCAAACCTCATGAATTTTACACAACTCAACAAGTTCATTACCCATTCTAAATGTTTTTTGTTGGCAAATTCGTTCAAAAACCTCTAACACACCCCCCCCCCCCCCCCCCCCCCCAAAATCAAGATGATAGTCTCATGATTTTTCAGTATAAAATTGTATATATAGATCAATTTGATCTAGTCTACTTCACATTATGCTGACGCATCTAGTTTTACTTCACATTGCTGAAGCAGCTTTTAATCTATGCAAACCATAAGCATGTATTCTGTGCCTTGGGCTGTCATATGATGCTTTTCCTTCTTCTACCAAACTGAATGTTAACGACATAAACTGCATCAATCATGTGAGAAACATGCTGATCATCTTCCGCTGCGTGGTGAAAGGGACAACTTTGCACATTTAATCCACAGAGATGGCTTTGAACATAAAAACACTGTGTGAATACACATGTGCACAGTTACAAACACACACACACCCACACACGCAAAAAAGAAACACATGCACAATAAACAACGCATGCATTATCTCATTATGGGCCCAACCTCATGTGCGACCACACCACACACACACACACCACCCACACACACATCCCATACGCCACACCACACATACAACCAGTACCACACTCCAATCATGTGAGGCGCGAGACAGAGACTCCATGCACACGGACACGTACACACACACACATACCACAGCACACACACACGCGCCGGGCGGTCCACACCAAGGGCACACAGCAGCACACAAGCGAGCACACACCAGGCACACATCACACATCGCCCACACACACACTACCGACACACACACACACACACAAATTCCCCCACACCCTTGTCTTCACGAGCTCTCATACAGCAGACAACACGACAGCAAAGAGACAACATAATGCGAGTCAGGACTTAGCATGAATGAGGGCAGAGTATGTGCAGCAGTGTACAGAAATGTTCCGAGTGTCGATGGGGTGACACCACAGGGTGGGCAACATCGTCTTGAGCGACGGAGGAGGGTCGGCCAGTTGCGGGGGGGTCGGGTCGGGGGGGCGTCTGAGCGCGGTCGGGAAATCGTCCGGGGGGCTGCGAGCGCGGGGGGGGGGGTGGGGGGGGAGGGGGCCTCCCTCTCTCATCTCTCTCTCCTCTCTCTCCTCTCACACACACCACACAAACCACACCACACGACACACACCACACACACACACACACCCACAATTCCAAGTCCATCAGCCCTGAACTTACAATCCATACAGTATGGCCTGACACAGACAACTCCCGCACGGAAAGCTCATACCCTCACCTACAGACACATACACATTATACACCTTACTCATACCTCCTACCCAATGGAGTCAACACACACACCTACCACACCGCATCACCACAAACACACACATCTGCTCCACCTGTCCACACACACACACACACCATCTCACTGATCACACAATCGCCACATCTGTCCTTCTGTCTCATGTCTCTGTCTCCACACACGACACTCTACACACATACCTAAACACCACACGCTCTACCACCACACACCTCGAAGAAGAAAAAAATACCCACACGCCAAACAAACACCCCAAACCCGCACCTCATATCCACACGCATTTCGCGTCTCAGCTTAAGCGCACACATCCACTCTCCACACCCCCACATCACCTTCTACACACCAACCCCCCCAATCCGGAACACTCTCACACCTTACACTCCCCCACATACACCGCCAAGTCTCCCATGTTGCCCCAACACAACACAAGCACTCTCTCAGTACACACACCACATCTAATCCCCGCACTCATCTCTTCCTCTCTCTCTCTCTCTCTCACATGCCTGTTGTTCGTAAAGCCTCTTTGTCTTATCATCAAACAACTCCCCTATGCTTTAACAACCACAAAAACCAATATGATTTTTATGTTAAATTAATGCCTTCCTATTTCGAATAAGAAATGTCATTATCATCGACAACAAGAAATACTACTTACTTTTCAAAAAAAAAATTTTTTTTTTTTTAAAAAAAACAGCAGGGTCTTTAGATCAAACTATTTGATCATTCTTTAGATTGCAGGTTTGCAGGTTTTTGTCTGGTCAAATTGTTATATAAAGTGCTTAGTGATGGCATTTTTTCAATTTTCCAAACAGTAGGATATGGAATTATAAATTTGTTTCTATTTGAAAAAGTCATATGATTACGAAAAAAATTTCTGATTACCGAAAAATTTAATCTCAGCACAAAGCAATTATAATGGCAAAACTGCGCTTGGATGACAGTAAAAACATAGACGAGAATGAGTAGAGGACCATGATATCACAGGTGATTAATCAGGGTTAGCTTTTAAGGAAGGATGTTATTTCTTCATATTTCTGCCCTCCATATTCTCTGTTTGTTACACTGACACACGGGTTTACACACCACCACAAACCACCACCCACACACACAAACCCACACTCACACACACAACACACACTCACACCACACACAACACATAAAAACAAGTTTTCTTTACCACAACACTGTCCAAGTCCCTCCCGTTTACAGTTCACATTAAAGTACTGGCTTTATCAGCACACACTGAAGCATGTGTCATCGCACGTCTGCAGCCCAAGATCCATTGCGGGCGAATACACAGCTCTTCTTCTTCCGGGTGAGGAAAATCTCAGCAGCCCTTTCCATGCATTCTTGGAAGCTGCTCCGCAGGACCAAGAATGTCACTGCTACAAGCTGCGAACGTGCTGCTTTTTGGCAGTTCGCATGTTCGTTCCTAGGACGTGTAACCCATGAAATCGATCTACAATTTCTGTCCCTTGTAGACGCGCTATTGACGTCCCTCCCGCAGTCTGATGGATCTATGGACAGGCGGAGAACAGTATCTTACACTCACGCGCAACAAAGTCGATGACAGCAACATAGGTCGACTTCCTCATGTTGTGGCTCTACTTCTATTACACCGGTTTGCAGTACCCAGCCGAAAATCACATGCTAAATCATCATCCCACAAAGAAGGGAGTTAATCCCTGGCTGTTGTGTGGTGGGTGTGTGCATGTATGGGAGCATGTTGCTTGTGACTGTGGGGGTGTGTGTGTTAGCGTGTGCGTGGGTGAGTGATGCATGTGTGTATTGCATGAGCAAGCAGCTGCATTTATGTTGGGGTTGGCTGTGTTTGCTTGTTGTCTGTATGGTGTTGTGTGGTTGTGTGAGCAATGTAGTGGAAAATCTTTAATCAGTCCTTCTGACTTGCTTTGTAAAGAAATATCAAGGAAATAAGCAGGACTACAAAGAAAAAAATGTTGTGAAAATATTCAATTCATATAACATTTTACCACAAACACACCACACACACAAAACGCTGCACACACAAACAAACGCGCACGCACACACGCACGCACACACACCGACGCACACACACCACACACACCACGCACACACACCCACACAGCACAACACACAGAGGTTATACACACACAAACAGAAAGGCCACGTTTAATGGCTGGCCTCTGTTAGTCATGTTGATCAGATATAGGCTGGTATCTGAGCAGTATCATCTGACCTAACTCATTGACACTTCTTAATGAATTCATCAGTCGCCACAAAACTGATGGTTAGAGCAATATATCAAACATATGTGCATTTGATGTCACATCGAAGGAATACAGAAAGAACAAGAGAATTGGGTTTCCTCCAGACCACACCATCATATGCACCCACGAAAACACACACACACACACAACACACACACTCACACCACCAGTGACACACACATACACACACAACACACACACACACACACACACACACACACACACACTGAAAAACACCAACAGTCTCTTGAATAAATATGCTACAGCAGCAGCAGCTTCATGAAGCCATTCTTTGAATGGAAAGTACCCTCGGGACACCTCAAGATTCAAACTTTTGTCATGAAATAGTCAAAACTTCTGTACAACCCTGTACACGGAGCTAGTCATGTATGATGTATTTTCTCCTGTTTTACCACCACTTGTACTTGGGGTTTGCCATATTTCCAAGCACAGCCACATACATTGCATTTAGTTTTCTCCTTGAGCTTGAAGAAATACTGCAAATGCAAGAACTTATCAGTTTTTTAACCAGTTCTTTACCAAATGATACTAATTTCTGCAAAGAAGGCCACAACACACGGAGTTTTTTGTTTTTTGTGGTTTTTTTTTTAAACCTGTGAACATACCTTTCTCTTGTTATAACATTCATTAAAGGAAAACAGGCTATAGTAGGATACAGTCTGTGTCCATTTGTCAGGGTGTTAGGTTTGTATTTTTTATTCCTGGGATGTCTTCCCAAACTAACCAGTTCTGACAGTTTGCATTCATCTGTAAAGGCTACCCATATCAAGTTTCAATGCTGAGCTGACGGGTGTGGACGTGCTGGCATTTCATTACATGGCACTTGACATTTACACAGTGTTGTGCAACATGTCCATGTAAATATAAGTAACATTATGTCGCTGATACACCAGCCAGACGTATTCCAATTCGGCCGCAATCATTCCAGGTGAGTAGGAATAGATGCTGATGCAAACAGACAGGAACAATTCTCATTCATAGCGATGAAATTTTTCAGGTGTGCACCCTGTGTTCTGTATTAAAAATGGTAATGCTGTGCAGAAGAACATGTATGCACTGTTCGCACACACTCATCGGGTGCATCATTGGCGACGTGTGTGACTGATAGTATTACAATGATTGAGAGGCAGCCACACAACAGATTTACAGATCATGCAAGCACAGCAGACTTTGATGCCCACTTTCTCATTACTGTCATCATTGGTGGGTGTAATGGCTACTGTTCGTCATATTTATGTCCTGGAGATCTGGCAATGGTGGTTTATTTTTCTTTGTTCACTGGTTTTGATTGCCTTTTTTGCCATGGTATTTTGCTGCTCAAATCTTTTTTTTTTTTGTTTTTTTAAATCAGAGATGTCACACTGTCTGATTATATCCCTTGCCTAGCTACCCATAAGTTTTCAGCACAATCATCTCGTGTCTCAGCTCAGTTCAGTCCCTCATTCCACAGCCTGTTACGAGTCAGTCGATACAAAGGTCATTTTTTTTGGCTCTTCGGTGGACGCGGTGGTGGTGGTCGTGGTGAGTGGTGGTGGTGATCGTGAGTGTGTATTGTGACTGATTGTGAGTGTGTTGATTGTGTGTGTAGTGTGTGGGTGTGTGTTTGTGATGAGATGTGTGTAGTCGGCGTGTGTGTGTG
>JADBJO010015245.1:42500-44503 GCA_016801955.1 Conus betulinus
CCAGAAATAAGAAATCAGTCTTGTTCTACAAAGGTGAATACAAACTGAGAACTCTGACTTCTTATTAGTTGGGTATAGACTTTGGAAGAAACCGCTATGCTAACAATATAGAGTGTGCCCTGCCGAGATAATCATCGCACCGGATCAACTGCCAGAAATGTCTGTCCGCCGCCGTAGGTGCTGTGACTACAGGCACTGAACAAAGCCATCTGTCGTGGCCAGGCTGAATGAAGCATGCAGCTGTGCTCGCAGAGTGCCACTGCTGAAGGCACAACACGGACCCTGAGCAACCACAGTGCGGCCGGTCTAGAAAGGTGACGAAACTGTGAAGCAACAATTCCCGGTTTGTTGATGATATAGATCTGATGGGGGGAACGAACGAAGAACTGCAGGAACTTGCCAACGGACTTGTTGATAGAGCGGGTGCTTACGGAATGGAGGTCAGCACAGAGAAATCCAAAACCATGGTAAACATCGAGAACACGGACCATGCCATGGACCATATTTTCATGAACGGAGAACAACTGGAAAGATGTCAGAAACTTCAAATATCTAGGAGCAACCCTGACAAAGGATGGAAGCCGCAAAGCAAAACAAGATTTCGTATTGGCACAGCCACCGCAGCCATGACCAAACTGAACAAGTGTGGAAAAGTAACATCTGATTCTTCACAAAATTCAAACTCTACAAAGCCCTGGTGGTCTCCATTGTACTGTATGGTTGCGAGGCATGACACTGACGGCTGGAACTGAAAGGAAGATCCAGGCTTTCGAGAGCAAATGCCTGAGGAAGCTCCTTCAAATCTCCTGGATAGAGCACAGGACCAATAAATATGTACGGAGCAGAATTGAGAACCTTGCTGGATCTCAGGAAACTCTCCTTTCGACTGTGAAGAGACGCAAGCTGATATGGTTTGGGCACAACACTCGACACACCAGTCTGTCCAAAACAATCATGCAAGGCACCATCGAGGGCGGGAGAAGAAGAGGAAGCAGCGGAAGTACTGGTATGAGAACATCAAAGAATGGACCGGACTCCTCCATACACGTGAGCTGCTGCCGGTGTTACGGAGAATATTGACACCGTAGAAATTTGACTCCCCGGTTCTTTTTTTCTCCGGAGAAAAAATGAACCGTTCAGTTTTCTACAGTTTTGTTATGGACTCAATATTCTACTTCTGTAGAGAATATTGACTCCTGGTTAGAGAATATTGACTCCCGTAGAAAAATTACTCCTGTGTCAATTTTAGTTGCTACTATGTTTGATTTGTAAGTATATATACGTATCTTGATAATCATTCATCCATCCCAATATTCTTCTTATAAAACACACTGGTTAATTAATTTGTAGATTGTTCCAGTCGATGAATTTCAAAATTGTCTATTACTATTATCATTAGTAGTAGTAGTAGTATGCATTTAATTGTCTGTTAGTGTGAATGCATATGTTGACGTGAGCGTGCGTGTTGGGTTAGCACACGGCGCTTTGGGCTAAATTCATTTGGAACTGCGCCTGTCAGCATCATCATCATCATCATCATCGTCATCATCATCATCATCACTTTTGTTGGTGGTGGTGGATTTTTGTTTGTTTTGTTTTATTGTTGACGGTGCTGCTTTTTCTACAACTATCACTGTTTAATGCAGATTGTTATTATGATATTAAGTAGAAACGAACAGATAATGACCACTATTGCAGTCTCTGGTCAAAGTCCTGTCATTGCGGCAAGTTGCAAGGAGCACAGCTCCGTTTGCCGGCTGAACGGCATCCGTTTTCAGACTGTGAAGTTACGATAAAAGCGCATAAAGAACACGTCGCAGGACTTCTAAACAAGGAATCAAAGAATTTTTATGTAGTGATCAATAAGATTTTTCAGACTATGTTTTACACGAAATGATAGTTCATCTTTTTTTTTTTTTTTTTTTTTTTTTTTTTTTTTTTTTTTTACACTTTTTTTTTTTTTTACACGAAATGATACATTTATTAAATGTTACAAGGGTGTG
>JADBJO010015246.1:0-5000 GCA_016801955.1 Conus betulinus
AGCATATGAATACCATTTTTTAAATGTGTATGATTATATGCTGGTCCTCCTTCAGGAACAAATATAGCAAGAAATGGCAACCATGTCTTTATCAGTATTTCAACAAATCTTTTTTTTATTCTAACTGCAATAGCATTATCACATTCCAGTTTTACTTCTTCCACATAATCTGAAAAACATTTTTTTAACAAGGAAGAGGACACCACCTGAACTGCGACCTTGGGATGAAAGTTTTTTGGCAGGAGCACTGAATTTAACATAATTATGGAATATATTGTTCAAATCAAATGAGCTGTCAAGAAAGGTCTCTGTTAAGCACACAAAATCGTACGACGTGACAAATTTAACAAAAGAAATATCATTCAATTTTACACGCAAGTTTTTCAACATTATATAATTTAAAAAAAAGAGAAACCAGATGTCTGACAGTCCGCTTCGCGTCATTTATTGCACGAGCGAAGATTTCTGTCTGTCACAGAGCTCTTCCTACTGTCACTGGCACGCAAATAACCGTGCAAACCTGTTTGACTCTGTGATCTGTTGGGCCCACCTCTCCGTGCAGCACGAGACTGACTGCCACTGTTACTGACGTCACTCAGGCGAGAAGTCGACCCTGACCCTGACCCTGCGTCGACACGGTCGCCACGGTGTGCTGCTGGACGCTGATTGGAAGAGCCGGTCACGTGACCACCACCAGGGGAATCCCCGTCATGGTTGCGGTCGCCGTGTTGACCCCTTTCTGCTGCCAGGTGACGCGAGGTTTCCCGGTGATCCCCGGGCATGGAGGGGGCTGGCACGGTTGGCGTAGTCATCGTCGGTGGTGTGTCCGTCGTCGTAGTCACCGTGCTCCTCGCAGCTGGCCGTCACCTCTGCATACGTCCTTGGGTCAGGCCTCTTTGGTCCAATGGTCATCTGCCCCTGACGAAGTAGGCTGACTTGCCCTCCCTTCTGGCCTGTGCCGCAATGTCAGCCTGCCTTCGTGTCAAGTCGTTGGCAACACGAACACCTTCTTCTTGTAGCTTCCCCCTGTACTCTTTGTCAGTTAGAATGTTCATTTTGTTCTTCCAGTTTTTTGAATTTCACGATCATTGGTCTCGGTTCATTATTCCTAGCCCGTCCCACACGATGTGCACGTACAATATCATCTTCTGTCCATGTCTTGTCCCCCTCTACACTGTTCAAAGCTGTTATCACAGAAGTGGCACACATGTTATAATCTTCTTTGTCAGTTATTTGGGGAATTCCGAAGAATCTCAGGTTGTCACGCCTAGAAAAACTTTCCAGCCTGTCGATTTCCGTTTCCATGTCGTTAACATTTCCTCTAAGATTCTGCACCGTCTCGGAAAGTTTTCGAGTTTCTTCTTTGGCAGTTTTTGTTTCATTGTTCAGCTCGTATATTTCTGTCATGAGATCTGATATTGTTGCCGACAATCTGATATTTTCTTGTTCCAGATTATCACATCTCTGACTTATTTCCGAGCATGTCTGCTTCACTTTACCAAGTTCATTTTTAATTTCACTCAAGTCTTCTCTGATTGCCGTGTTTTGCTCTTTTTGCTGGTCGCCCTGTTGCTTTATTGCGTCCAGGATCTGTTTAGCATAGACGGGAGGAAAACATGACCCACCTTCGCTGTCAGTGACGTGCACATTTTCACAGTTCTCTTCACGATGATCAGGTCCTGGGTTCTGCTCCACATCGCCGCTGAGAAGAAGGCGACGGGCACACAGAACGGCGTTGACAGCACACAACACGAGAAGGGCTGGTACAGAGGGAAATGTTTGGTGCTGACCGACTTCACTGGAAAGACTGGCGCAGTTGAAGAAATCGGAACATGTTCCCTTCTGCACAACGAAAACAGATGCAGTTTCCACAGATAGAGCGTTGTGAAGGTTGCTGTATACACAGTGGATAGCAGCCGTCGCAAAGCACAGTACAATCCAAGTGGCGAGAACGTCACACACTGTCACATCTGTTGTGCACTTCTTAACCTTGCTGTCTGCACGCAGATAACATGGCCGACTGTTCACCGTGTTTACCAAGGCACGGAAAAGTCCAATTCGTGCCCACCACTGGCTCAAATCAATCATTCTTCCTACCGCACTTCGGAACAAAGTTGTATATAAACTGCTGACAGCACAGATTGTTTCAACTATCTGTACTTAACTTTCATGGAGAAAATAATGACAGAGCTAAAGCAAAGGCTGCTCACTTGTCGCCATCTTGTCCTTGACCCCAACTAGAGAAGTTATAATACTCTCTTTTTTTTTTCGTTCAGTTTTTATATGAACCTAATAGCTGAAAACAAATGATCTAAACAGGACACAGAATGCTCTTTCAATTCAAAGCGATTAAAGTAAAATTAATATTGAGCGCATAAGCACGCCAACAAGTAGTTCAAACAACTCTTCAGACAAAGGAAACAAAACAGAAAAGCGACAACACACCATCACGGACAAATAACTTCTGAGAAAAACAGAAACAAAAACAAAAACAAACAAACAAACAAACAAACAAACAAAATAAAACACCAGAACTGTGGGTCTGAACCGATATAATTAAAAAAACGTTTTTTTCTTCCTCCACCACCCCCCCGCCTTTATTATTATTATTTTATTTTTTTTTTTTTTTTTTTCCTTTTTGTTTCTTTTTATTCATTTATTTGTTTTAATTTTCTTCTTTTATTATTATTTTGTTGTTGTTGGCTATTTTACTTTTTAGTAAAGGCGGTCCTTTTTTTTTTTTCTTCTTCTTTTCTTTCCTCTTCAACTCTTACTCACCATGCACGTCTGTATGTTGTATTGCTCTGTATGTTGTATTGCTCTCTATGTTGTATTGCTCTGTATGTTGTATTGCTCTGTATGTTGTATTGCTACCAATAGACATTCTCTTTGATGATTTAAAAAAAAAAATGTTTTGGCGTTTGTTACAGCGCGTCAGGGTTTTTAATTTGGTAGTTGTGTTTGGTGTTGTGACATTTCACACCGTTTGTAACAAAGAGATACAAGGGTTAAAAAAAAAAAAAAAAAAAAAAATAAAAAAAGAATGAAAAAAGAAAAAAAAAAAAAAGGAAGAAAGAAAGGCCTGGACATCTTCCGGGAACCATCCTTGAAAAACGAAAGACGAAAAAAAACCAGTATGCATGGATGATACCAGAAGTGTGCGAAGAGAGAGAGGAGAGAGAGAGGGAGGAAGAGAGAGAGAGAGAGAGAGGAGAGAGAGAGAGAGAGAGAGAGAGAGAGAGAGAGAGAGAGAGAGAGAGAGAGAGAGCTTGAGAGAGAGAGCGCGAGTTTAGACGCCGCGCTTGACGCTTTATTGTGAGGCCAAATGGTCGCGCCATTTTTTGTGAGGCCAAAGGTCTGTACACAAAGAGTTCGCAGCATCACATTTTCGATTTTTTTTCCCCAAAGAAAACAGTATGAAATGAAATGAAACATAGCTCTCGTTCGCTTGCATAAATTCAGTCTCAGTAAGGAGACGCCGGCCTCAGATTCTCTCGCAATGAAGAGAGAGAGAGAGACACTGACACTAATACTGACTTTTTTTTATTGTCCAATAGCTGTACAGCCCTTTCAGAGGGGGGGGGGGGGGGGGGGGGGGGGGGGGGGGGGGGGGGGGGCAATCATATGTAACTAAATGTTTTATCATAAATGATCTCAAATCTTTATCAAAAGACTATACACACATGCATGAAAGAAAATATGCACACACATGCACATGCAGGTGCATACACACGCGCGCGCTCGCGCACGCACACTCACACACACGCTTGCACGAGAGAGAGAGAGAGAGAGAGAGAGAGAGAGAGAGAGAGAGAGAGAGAGAGAGAGAGAGAGAGAGAGAGAGAGAGAGAGAGAGACAGAGACAGAGACAGGGACAGAGACAGAAACAGAGAGATGCAGATGCATGCGCGAACGCGCGTATATAGATGGTGGATCATCTTGTACTTTGTTGAATTTGTTCAATTAACACTTTCCTAATCTTCATTGCTTCTGCTAAAAATCTAGCCAGGGGTATCGCTACATTTTCGTTGTTATTTGAAAGAATGTATGCTACCGATCTCTGATCAGGATTTCCTGTAAAGGAATTTAGAATATCACAGCTTTTGCGTTTTTTCATTATAAGCAGAGCAATTGAACAGTACATGAATTTCATCTTCTGTTTTCCATTTCCACACGATGGGTAAACGTTGTTTTTATCTTCTTCAGTTTGAAACCATTGTTTGAAATTTTTTGGGCCGCTAACTCTTAGTCTGAATCTGATAAGACTAACCCTATGCCATTTATCCAATACAAATGATAGATATCTTTCTGCTTGAAAAACATTTTTGAAAGAATAGAACCACCTATATTTATCATTTGCTTCCAATTCTGAATGCCAATGCTGTTTATAGCAGGAGATAAGTCTATCTTTGAATTCACTAATAATAAAACCATACTCACAACCTGCACTTTGGCTTAGCCATACAATACCAATCCATTTTCGCATAAATTCTCTTAACATTTGACGCCCAATTTAGGTGACCAGATTCATGTTGTATAACAAGCATTTCATATGACTGTCTGCAAATTCTCGACATTGGTAGGTTAATAAGTTTAAGCCAATATTTAATACACTTTACAGACATTCGAATATACAGGGGATATCTTCCGGTTTCGCCATAAACTAAAATATTAGAAGTGTGGAGGGGAAGACCTAAAAGTCTTTTTATTGCAAAGGTATGCACTTTTTCAACTTTTTTCCCTATCTTCCTTCAATCCCCACACTTCAGCTGCGTAGATTAATATGGGCTCTATTTGTGTGTCAAATAGTTTCCAAAACAGATCTACATCCCTAGTGTTCAATTTTCTCATGGATCTCAATATGTCCATTACCCCTTTCTTCCCTTTTTTCTACAGACGTCTAATAAACTGCTACCAATACTTAATTTCGTGGTAAAAACCATTCCCAAATATTTGTAAGAATTTGTGACCATCACTTCTTTACCTCAATAAAACCATCT
>JADBJO010015246.1:17500-20000 GCA_016801955.1 Conus betulinus
ACATGAGTATCACTGTTGAAAGAAAACATAACGCGTTCGCATTTGTGTTTTTATTTATAACTGCTCCACCACTTCCACCCTTTGCATTCTCTCATTGATTACAATTTTTCGTTATCTGGATTTGCTTTCTCGACTACAACATTTCATTCTACGTTTGTTTTGTATCATGCCGTACGTCGATGACTTCATCACCATCACCATCACCATCATCATCATCATCATCATCATCATCAACGTCAGTGTTAATTAAAGTGCGATTATTTGGACTTGTTTCTTCTGACAACCGGCCTTTCATTTTACCCTCTTCGTGTGTGTGTGTGTGTGTGTGTGTGTGTGTGTGTGTGTGTGTGTGTGTGTGTGTGTGTGTGTGTGTGTGTGTGTGTGGTTCATGCCATCCGTCGACGACATAATCATCAGCTTTTTCTTTCATTATGCATGTATGTCGATTGTCTGTCTTGTATGTCTGTCTGCCTGTCTTCTGTTTCTGTTTCTGTCTCTTTCTCTCTCTGTCTTTGTCTGTCTGTCTGTCTGTCTCTTTCTTGTGCGGCAACACAATCGCCCGTTGTGAGCGCCACGGGGAGTTATGACAGTCAGACTGCTAGCAGTCCGGGCACACACACAGCGAGTGAATGAATCCTTATCAGACTCCTGGAAGAAGTGTCACTCCTCACGAAAGTGGCCCCCCCTTACTCCAGATCTCCACCCCAGGATATTTCTCCCGAAGTAATGTGCTTCTTGTGTAGGTCTTTTCTGATGCCTCCCCCGTTTCCTTTTCCAGCTCCTCTCGTTCCCATCCCTCTGTTCCTCCTCCCAGGCCGCGCTCTCCATCCTACCTCCCTACGGGATGGCAGTCAGTGCTTTATCTGCCAGTCATTGTAATCTTGCATAGTACGGCCGTGTGTATCTCGTTATTGCTCCCTATCTGAGATATCCCTCCCTGCAGAGTACAACCTCCCTGTAGGGGTCATGTCACTGGTCCCAAGGTCCAGTGGTCCCAAGGTCCATTGGTCCCAAGGTCCGTTGGTCCCAAGGTCCTTGGGACCATAGATCTACGAAATATATAACAGACCTTGGGACCAACGGGCCTTGGTAACAACGAACCTTGGGACCAACGAACCTTGGGACCAACGATCCTTGGGACCAACGAACCTTGGGACCAGTGGACCTTGGGACCAACGAACTTTGGGAACAACGAACCTTGGGACCAACGAACCTTGGGACCAATGGACCCTTGGGGCCAATGACACGCTCCCTCCCTGCATGATGGCTGTCAATACGTCAATGTCCCATCACTGTCATTTTGCATAGTACGGGCGGGTATCTCGCTGGTCCACCCCATTCCGGACAGTTCTCCCTCCGGGGTACATAGTGGAAGTTGGACGTTTCAGAGGCAGAGCAGACCAAAGAAGCTGGCGATGGAGAATGCTGAAGACTGGACCGGTTACAACACCTCTGGCGTGTTGCCCATGATTTAGGGCAGAGAACTGTGGAAACCCTGCCTACCCAGGGCCGGATTATTTCCATGAAAAGTTTGGGGGAGTGGGGCTCCAAAAGAGAGTCTGAGGGTCCTCCCCTGTGTGGTGGGTTAGGAGGCAACGTGCCAAACACTTTTTTTTTCAAGTTAGGGGAGGGAGGAAGGGGGGGGGGGGGGGGGAGGGCTTCCAGAAACATCGGACCCCCACGTTATGTCTGACTGGTAGACGTTTTCTATATAATATTCATACTGAGAGAGAGAGAGAGAGAGAGAGAGAGAGAGAGAGAGAGAGAGAGACAGACAGACAGACAGACAGACAGACAGACAGAGACAGAGACAGAGAGGTCTAATTAGAGCATAAAACATTTGATAAATGTGAGTCTTTGTAATAATCATTCGTATTCTCTCTCTCTCTCTCTCTCTCTCTCTCTCTCTCTCTCTCTCTCTCTCTCTCTCTCTCTCTCTCTCTCTCCCTCTCTCTCAAACGTAGGTCAGTTGTGTCCCCAGTCAAAATAAGATGAAGTCCGATTGGTCCTTCCCTGTTTGGAATTACAAGGCATTTCACTGATAAAATTTTTCTCTCTCTCTCTCTCTCTCTCTCTCTCTCTCTCTCCCCCCCCCCTTCTCTCTCTCTCTAATATATTGATGTATGTGTCAGACTATAGAGTTCTTGGAATACGGTCAACCCCGTCTCGATTGGTTCATAAACTTAGCGTGTACTATCCGTCGAATATAAATAACGTGCATAAATGCCCAGTAATTCAGAAACTGGGTCTAAATATTGGATAGGAAGAATTCACAAAGATGTGTGAAAGGGTGAAGATCATAATCAAATCCCAGATTGTAGTCTGAAACTAGAAAGAAACGGATCACAAGGATATTTTGTTAAATGTCATGTACACATTTAACGTCATGCATAGATGGCTAGAAAGCCGTCGTGTCGTTAATTAAAAAACTCTCTCTCTCTCTCTCTCTCTCTCTCTCTCTCTCTCTCTCTCTCTCTCTCTCTCTCTCTCTCTCTCTCTC
>JADBJO010015246.1:30000-32500 GCA_016801955.1 Conus betulinus
CAGCGAAAAAGTAACGATTTTTCTACTCAGAACTGACATGAAAAAAAAAAAAGATATGAGATACATGATCTGTAAGTGACTACTAAGAAAACTCAAAATCGGACACAACGACTCCATGATTGCATGAATTTATTAAGTCACTCTCCAATTCCACCCCACCCCTTCCCCAGTCAAACCATTGTGTCAGCTTTCTTTATTGTATCAGTAATGCTATTCCTATTGTATTAAAGATTATTTTGTTTTTATTTTGTTCTTTTCGACCTGTAATTGCTCCTCAAACATTAAAACAAAAATTCTGAAGTCACTCCCAAAACCATTTCAAGATAGCAATTAATTAAAAACAAACAAACAAACAAACAGACAGACAAACAACAACAACAACAAAGACAAAATCAACTGACCAAACGAAACCTCCATCAGCTCTAGAGCTTTTCAAACTGAAATCATCACATTGTCATACCCTCTCGCTCGTTACATCTCTTGTAGACGGAAGCCGACTTGTGCACAGTAGCAGATCGAGCGATGTTTGTAATTTGGGAAAAGCCTGAACTGTGGACATGCAAACGAATTTCATCGTCAGATAAAGTTTCTCGTGTTAATCAATTACGCTTACAGCCAGCCGACCACAATGGCCGCGTCAGGGTTGTACAGGTAAACGTATACTCTGCGTCACTGTATAAAGGCTGTACAGGTAAACTTTATACTCTGTGTTCCTGCATCGGGGCTGCACAGGTAAACTTATACCCTGTGTTACCGTAAAAGGGCTGTACAGGTAAACGTATACTCTGTGGGGGCCGGGATAGCTCAGTTGGTAGAGCACCGGACTCGTAATCCAAGGGTTGCGGGTTCGAATCTCCGCCGGACCGTTTCGGTACAGGGAGATTTTTCCCTCGGAGTTAACATTAGTTCTGACTCCATTTCCCATACAGACCTTCGAATGAGACTATAAACTGAGAGTTCCGTGTGGAAAACGCGCGCGTAACATCTTGCACACACGTAAAATCCCATCACCAACTTTCGGAAGAGAAGGCCAGTTTGGCCATTGGTATGGTTGACACGTTACACATGGCATGCGCCTTCTCCGAAGATGGAATATGGCTGCCTGGCCTTAATCCACTCCCGGAATAAAAAAAAAAACGGTCATGCACACGAAACGCCGCTCCCTTTGTAGGGTAGATGGGATTTCGTCTTCATGCACAACCCGATATAATGTTGTGGCACTTGTTCGAAGAATTCCTTGAATTTTTTGTGTAAGAATTTCTTCGGTCTAGGAAACAATGCCTGGAACCGGGCAAAAGACACGATATTTCGACAATGTTGTTGTCATTGTACCAGCCGCCGTGGCGAAGTGGTTAGCGTCGCGGACTCCCGGCTGGGAGGTCGCGGGTTCGATTCCCATCAGAGTCATGTGGGTTTTTTCTGCCCCGACCAGCCCCTACCCAGAGTTGAGTTTGCTGCGGACTCAGTTGGGAAGACTGGGACCACACAGTCGAGTTCATCCATCCACTTAATGACTTAATGGATGCGTTTTTCTGAGAGTGCTGCTCAAATTCCCTGACCAACGCTGCGGGGTGTCTGTATCTCTCGGGCCTGGTTGACGCCGGGATATATTATGAAATGAAGCGTAGAGTACAGCCCTGTCATGCAGTCTCAGACCGAAATGGAAATCCGTGGTATCATCTTCATCATTCTCATTCTCATCGATCAGCATAAAAAACGAACACACACCTCTCTAAAAGAAAACGTTATTGTTGTTTGCGCCGTTGCATGTACACACACACACACACACACACACACACACACACACACACACACACACACACACACACACACATACACACACACACACACACACACACACACACACGTGTATTACATCTCTCTCTCTCTCTCTCTCTCTCTCTCTCTCTATATATATATATATATATATATATATATATATATATATATATATATACACTACATACATATATTCATATGTAGATATGTGTATGTATGTGTGTGTGTGTGTGTGTGTGTGTGTGTGTGTGTGTGTGTGTGTGTGTGTGTGTGTGTATAGAGAGAGAGAGAAAGAGAGAGGGAGATAGGGAGATTTAGATAGAGAGAGGAGAGAGAGAAGTATATTAGAGAAATAGAGAGACAGATAGACAGATGGGTACGCACGCATATATGAATGTATCAACGTATGTATGTATATGTGTATATGTAGGTATGTTTATCATTTTGCCTCACACCCAGACAACCAACCAAGCCCTCACACAACTGATCGCCCAGGCTGTTCCAGTTATTACAGACAAACAAAAGGAAAAGAAACAGAAAAAGCGGAAAAAAAAAAAAAATCGGAGGACGGATGAGAAGGGATGGGAGGTGGGGGTGGGGGTGATCTGGCTGTTTATCTTGGTCCGGTAACGGATGACGTCAACGTTCTTGTTTGTCCGTCCTCCAAACCCCATCCGTTTTCTTTCTTTCTTTCTTTTTCTTTTTTTCCTCTATCTGTCTT
>JADBJO010015246.1:37500-40000 GCA_016801955.1 Conus betulinus
GCAGTTGATAGAGAAACAGATTTCAGAAAGCATCTGAAGCAGAAAGGGTCTTGAACGTAGACAGCAGTTGATAGAGAAACAGACTTCAGAAAGCATCTGAAGCAGAAACGGTCTTTGAACGTAGACAGCAGTTGATAGAGAAACAGACTTCAGAAAGCATCTGAAGCAGAAACGGTCTTGAACGTAGACAGCAGTTGATAGAGAAACAGACTTCAGAAAGCATCTGAAGCAGAAACGGTCTTGAACGTAGACAGCAGTTGATAGAGAAACAGATTTCAGAAAGCATCTGAAGCAGAAAGGGTCTTGAACGTAGACAGCAGTTGATAGAGAAACAGATTTCAGAAAGCATCTGAAGCAGAAACGGTCTTGAACGTAGACAGCAGTTGATAGAGAAACAGATTTCAGAAAAGCATCTGAAGCAGAAACGGTCTTGAACGTAGACAGCAGTTGATAGAGAAACAGATTTCAGAAAGCATCTGAAGCAGAAACGGTCTTGAACGTAGACAGCAGTTGATAGAGAAACAGATTTCAGAAAGCATCTGAAGCAGAAACGGTCTTGAACGTAGACAGCAGTTGATAGAGAAATGAATTTTTTAGAAAGCAGATGACGGAGGAATCATTCTTAAAGTGTTCTTTTACTTTTTCTTATTTTAAACAGTATTTTTGGGGAAAAAAACAGAAAAAAAAAAAGAATAAGAACAGCGCATAGATCACGTAAGTCCTAAGGGAAACGGAAAGCAAATAACAAAGAAGTAACTTCTTTGCAGTACACAAATTATGCTGTAGAAAAAACAAAACGAGATATCTTTGTGGACAGCACAGGAAGGAATAAGCACTTCTCAGAAAGCAATTAAAAGGGTAATTACCTCGCAAAAACCAACTGACGGAGAAATTCTCCTGCAAGAAAAATGATCGTGCACACTGCAAATGAAGGAGATAATTATTATCTTCCAGACAGCACCGAAGATAGATCTTATTCTGCTGAAAGCAAAGTGGGAAAAGTCCCTATCTAGTAGAAAGCAACTGAAAAAAAGAAATTACTTTATGAAAAGCAACGGACAAGAGAAACTACCTTGTAGGAAGCAACGGAAGAAAAAGTCACAGGGTCAAAAAGCTGACTAATAGAGCAAAGCACCTCTCAAAAAGGGGGGTGGGGGGGGGGGGGGGGGGTGGGGGGGGGGGGGGGGGGGGGGGGGGGGGGGGGGGGGGGGGGGGGGGGGGGGGGGGGGGGGGGGGGGGGGGGGGGGGGGGGGGGGGGGGGGGGGGGGGGGGGGGGGGGGGGGCAGAAAGGGGGGGGGGGGGGAAAGTACCTGCAGGAAACAATGAAAACAGGAATTGAGTAGTAGAAACCAACCGATGAGGAGTTTACATCGCAGAAAGCAGCTGAAGGAGAAGTTACTTTACAGAAAGCAGTTCAAAGAGGAAAGACTACAGAACGAGTAATGACCTTAGAGAAACCAGCTCATGGAGAAAGTGCTTATAGAAAGGAACCAGAGAATAAGAAATCGTCTTGAAGAAGGCGCGACCGAAGAAGAAATCAACTGAAAGAAAACAACGGCAGAGAGGAGAATTTACCTTGCAGAGAGCAAGATTTGCTGCTGAAGCAGAATTACCTTGCAGAAAACCACCGAAGGAGAATTACCTCACAGAAAGCATCTGGAAAGAAATGACCTTGCCGAACGCACCAGAAGGAGAAATTACCTCATAGAAAGCATCTGAAAAGAAATGACCTTGCCGAACGCAACAGAAGAAAAGATTACCTCACAGAAAGCATCTGAAAAGAAATGACCTTGCCGAAACGCACCAGAAGGAGACATTACCCATAGAAAGCATCTGAAAAGAAAAACCTTGACCTTGCCGAACGTAACAGAAGGAGAAATTACCTTAAGGAAAAAGACTGAGAGAGAAATTACCTTGCGAAAGGCAACGGAAGGAGAAATTAACCTTGCACAGAAAGCAACTGAAAGAGGAACTGTCGCACAGAAAGCACATGAAGAAGAAACTCCCGTGCAGAAAGCAACCTTCAGGAGAAAATACCTTACAGAAAGCACCTTCAGGAGGAAAAGACGTTTAAGCTAGCACCATCAGGAGAAAAAGACCTTTAAAAAAGCAATTGAAAAAGAACTGCCAGTGAACTGCAAATACAGATAGTAGAAAGCCGCTCAAGAAGACATTGCTTTATTTAAAGCAGCCACAGAAGACGAAATTACTTTACAGAAGGCAACTGTAGGAGACGTTACCATTTTAAAAGCAACTGAAGGGGAATCACCATTTAGAAAGCAACTGAAGGAGAAGTTACCATTTGAAAAGCAACTGAAGGAGAAGTTGACATTTAATTAAAAAGCAACTGAAGGAGAAGTTACCATTTAAAAAGCAACTGAAGTTGACATTTAAAAAGCAAACTGAAGGAAGAGAAGTTACCATTTAGAAAGCAAATGGAGGAGAAAGTTACCATTTAAAAAGCAACTGAAGGAGACGTTACCATTTAAAAAAAGCAGCA